>CM067064.1:20840641-21073599 GCA_033980235.1 Diadema setosum
TGTAAACGCGCAAAAGGCCAAATGCGGGGCCAAAATGGCCTCGCATTAGGCCACGCTAATGTGGTCTCGGCCGCGGCTGAGCCGCGGTCGCGCCCGGCCTTTTTCTCAGTGTAAACGCAAACTGGGCTAAATGCGCGGCCAATTTTATTGTGGCTTCCAAACACTCGCCTGTACTATTTCGCTATTCAGGATATTAACCACTTGACGTCGAAAACTAGTATAGTTTAAGGTGGTTTTGTCCTGCAAAGGATTTTCTCCTTCGGCAAAGGCCTTTGCCCGAACGGCGACTTCGTCGCCACGGAATTCAGTTGCCAAAGGATCTGAAAACCAGACAATACCAAATTGCGTTTGTTTACAAGTAGAGCGCCACTACGACAAAATATTGAAAGGTTTGAATCAAAAGCGCGGCCGAGCCCGGCAGTGTAAATGGACTAAATTGCGGGGCTCGGCCGCGCAATTGAGGTTGGCCGCGGCCGCGGCTCGGCCGCGGCTCGGCCCAGCCCCGCACCGTAAACAGGGTCTAAGTTTATCCACTGTACGTACTCAAAAAGTCCGTAAATCGACTTAGTCGTACACGCACAGAATTTCCACATAGTTTGTGTGACAGAAACACAAATGTGATCTGAATAATAAATGTAGGCCCCCCAAAAAGTTCAACTAAGTATCTCATTATAACTTCAAGGTGCTATATTACATTCTTTTCTTTGTCGATTACGGATGACCGACATCTGATGACCCAAGCGTATCACCTAACTCGTCTTCAGTGTGACGAGTTTCATATCTCGTTTTTTTTTATTCTTCTTTCTTTCTGGACAATTTTGTGTCGTCAATATCTCAAGAATGACATTACGAAATAACATGACATTTTCAGTCGACATGTCTCATGACAAAATCTAGCCACAATAAGGTTTTCATGACAGTAACATATCTATGACGTCATCTAGACGCCATTTTGTGATTTTCGGACCTTGTCACATGATCGATCATAACTTCATAACTAGATGTCATTTCTGTATCATTTTCGGTGGACATGAAGTTCAGGTCACGCTCTATCTTACTTTTTAACGCTAGTTACACAGGTCATCATTACGCGCGCGTAAGCGCGCGTCAAAATTTTAAAAGGCTCAAAACGACTTCCCAATGGGAAATCTCGAAGTTTCAGACAGTTTTAAGCGTTTCAAACATTTTCTCGCGTGCGCGTCCGTCCGGGCAATTTCGCGCGCAGAGCCCGTAAGCAACATGAAAATGCAATTTTTTTTGACTGATTTGGATTCCTGATACTTTGAGTAATAATATCCATTGATTTCCGATCGATTTCGACCTATAACAAAGGAATGCACTGGCGTCAAAGTTGAAATTCCGCGTGCGCGTCTTTCTGCAAATATAGTGAAAAAACATGTCTTTGTTTATTTCGCCATAGCTCTTTAAATCGTCCGTTGACACTATATTTATATTGCATATTACAAAAGTATATGAATTGTAAATAACATTCCAAGTATCAGTATTGCCAGGAAAACGCGATGACGTCATCATATCGTCATTTTAAATCAAAAAAGTGGAATTGATTTTTTTGAGGTACTGTTTCTGACATTCATTTGCTCGTATCTCTGTTGTTTAAGCTCAATATTACCCCAAATTCAGATATGTTGCACTTTGAACATTTGCCTTTCAATTCCATGTAATGGTTTTGAAATATGATGACGTCATCATACTAGAAATTGTGATTAAAGGTAAAGACTCAAAATCAGACAAGTTTACGTGTTATGTCTATGGGAGGTGATTTTTTTTTAAAACCATGCATTGACTTGACAACGTTTAAGCACCTTTACCTCATCTGATTTTACTCCATTTCCTCTGAAACATAAATATGTTGTAGCTGAGACAATAAGCTTTAGTAATCATGCATTTTATGTTTTCAAATCTCCTCAACAGGTTGACAATTTTGCACTTTAAAACTGAAAATGAGAATGCAATCTGTACGGAACGATTCCCAATTTTTCTTTGCAACTGTATATTGATCGAATCCACGCTGCCACTTGTGGGAAGTTGAATAGCGCCATCACAAGTCAACACTGTCACGATAGTATTTAGATTTAAGTTTCGCACTCGATCTTCAGGACAGCCATGTGGCATAATCGGTTAGCGCGCTGGTTGTTCATAACGCCATACCGGAAGGCGAGAGGTTCGACTCCCGCAGGACTTTTATCCGTTCTTTCTTTTTTTTCTCGGCAGTTCAGCTTTACTCCGATGTCATTTATCGTATTATTTTATCAAGTGTACGTAACCCGTGAACACGGCTGCTCTATTTCCCTTGTTTTGTATTGGAGTTTGGAGATTGGGTTTGCTTCATTAATTTTGTCACACTTAATGTTGTATTATTGCCCCTTGTTACAGTGTCCCGCTTGCCACCTTTCGTTTGCTCTTTCCTTTTCTCTTCATTGGTTATTGTTATACTGTAACAGGATAGGTAGGAACATGTACGTTTAAATAACTTGCAGGAATGGGAGCTGAATTGATTAACTCTAGTCCAGGTGTATGGCGTCTCGCTCATCTCTTTGAAATTCCAGGTTGTTATTGTTTGACCCAATAACGGAGTGTAGACAGGTTATGTTGCTATAGAGGTATGAAATGAAATGAAATGAAATGAAATGAAATGAAATGAAATGAAATGAAATGAAATGAAATGAAATGAAATGAAATGAAATGAAATGAAATGAAATGAAATGAAATGAAATGAAATGAAATGAAATGAAATGAAATGAAATGAAATGAAATGAAAATGAAATGAAATGAAATGAAATGAAATGAGATTTATTTACCAAACAAACAAACAAACATCGTCAACAAAGTCACAACAATTAATAGTTATAGTTTGGCAAAAAAGAACTGGCAATAGCGTGCAGGCTAGTCGAGGCCAGTCCTTTCAATGATTTAGATTATAATATAAAGTATTTACAATATTTACAGAAGAATTGTTATATGTACATAATTATTTACATGTTTTCATAGGGGATCATTGTTATATTGATAACAGATATTTTCGCAATGATATCCGAAAAGCATTACGGGTGTTTATCTTTTTGATATAATGAGGAAATCCTCTCCAAATTTTACTGCCTGCATATGATAAGGCGTGTTTACCTGTTTCAGATCTGATTCTTATTGATTTATAATTCATATTATTTTTAAACCTTGTATCATGCTTATGGTCAATTTCAAAACAATAATCAGAGATATCATGCGGTAAAGTATGATGGATTAGGTCAAACATTACAGTTCCAATTACAAATTGGTATAGTCTGTAAACATCTAGCATTTGTAAACGATGAAATAAAGGGCCAGTATGCTCCCTAGGTCCTTTGAAACAGATTGCACGCACTAATTTCTTTTGTAACAAAAATATAGATTGAAGATATGAGTGGTATGTACATCCCCAAACTTCTAGTCCATAAGACATACGCGGAAGGATAAGAGTGTTGTATAATAATTGTAAGATTTGTCTAGGCACAAGTTGTCTAATTCTAAATATGATTCCAATTGTTTTCCTCATTGAGGAAGAGACACACTCAATATGTTTTCGCCACGATAAGTTTTCGTCTATATTAACTCCCAGAAAGAAAGTCGAATGTACCTGCTCTATAATGTCTGTGCGTACCATAATATTTCCATTTATCTCCACATGTCTACGTTTACTTTTAAAAACTATATACTTTGTTTTGGACGTGTTGATTGTTAATTTGTTAGCATTACACCATTTCATAACGTCTAAGAAATTATGTTCAACTTCCTTTAAGTCAATATTCTTAGTTCCAGATGAAAAAGAATGAAATAAACTCGAATCATCCGCAAATAATCGAAAACTGAAGTAATCTGTGGATTGTGGCAAATCGTTGATATAAATTAAGAACAGAGTGGGTCCCAATACAGATCCTTGTGGTACACCACATGTAATCGGTAGTTGTGCAGACTTTTCATTTCCATAACATACAAACTGAAATCGATTTGATAAATAGCTGCGCATCCACTCTAACGGTAACCCACGTATACCATAATGTTGTAATTTATATAGCAAAATGTCATGATTTATCGTATCGAAAGCTTTTGCAAAGTCTAAAAATAATCCAACGGTAACCTTGCCCTCGTCCGTTTGTTTGGTTAATTCATCACTTAGATTGATCAGCGATAGTTTTGTACTGTGTCCTTGTCTAAATCCGTACTGGTGTTTGTATAATATTTTATTTTCCTCAAAAAATTTCATCAGACGACTGTTTACCAGTTTTTCGATTATCTTACTAATTATTGGAAGGACCGAGATAGGCCGATAGTTTGAAGGCGCATCTTTAGCTCCCTTTTTATAAACAGGTAGAACCTTAGCAATCTTAAGCGCATCCGGAAATACGCCAGATGATATTGATAAATTTATGATATATGCTAAAGGATGAGCTATGTACCGAGCAGCATCAAGTACAACTCTTACTGGGATGTCATCATATCCACATCCCTTATTTGCGTTCAAAGAGAGAATAATACGATGTACTTCAATCACCGTCACAGGTAACATGAAAAATGATTTATCAACTCCTCCTTTCATGAAAGTGTAAGCATCGTTTTCACTAATTTCTATTTTCTTAGCTAAATTTTCCCCGATTTCAGCAAAAAAATGATTGAACCTTTCACTTATTTCTCGAGGTGTTTTGCATTCCCTTCTAACACCATTCTCAGAAGCCTGAAGTTTCTCTACAATCAATTTATCTGTTTTATCTTTCTTTTTGTTTAATATTTCATTAATGTGGTTCCACGTTTTCCGTATATCCTTCTTATCTCTATCAAAAAGTTCATAATAATGCATCGACTTTGCTTTCCGTAAAACCTTTGTTAAGGTATTTCTATAGCGTTTGTATTTCACGATTAAATCAATATTGTGTTTAGACGCAAGTACCTGTTTATACAATTTATACTTTTTTGAAATTGATTTTGCTATTGCAGGTGTAATCCATGGCTTCTTCACACGATGTTTTCTTATTTTTGGTGTTTTAAAGGGAATATGTTTGTCACAAAGACTCGATAAGATCAAAAGAAATGAATCGTACGCATCATTTACATCGGTACAGTCATAAACATTTTCCCATGAAATACAATCTAAGTCATTCCCTAATGCTACTGGAGAATAGGTTGCATAGTTGCGGAACCTTTTTTCGGAGGCATGAGGTTTCAATCTTGCTTTTTGGAAATAACGCTCAAATAAAGCAAAAACAGGTAAGTGATCTGACATATCAGCTAATATGGTTCCAGCTGAAATTTGACACGAACTGATATTTGAATAAATGTGACCCGCTACAACAAAATGATCCTAAAGTCGGGCGAGGTCGATTATTTGAAAATTGCATGACAAAATTCACTAATCTTTCTGCTTTAAATTGATATACAACACGTCTCATAAAAATAATCGGCTGCGGAGATATCGATGTTTAAAAGAGAGCATGTCAAGACGTCTGGGAAATCACTGTTTCGAGAAAAGCGCCCTAAAAGTTCTCCTTGCGACGCAATCACAATCAAGAGACACGCAAGTCAGTATTCACCTCCGGACAATAGAAGGCAAGCCCTAGCAACTCCCGTAATGCTCATTCAAGCACAGCGTCGGCGGTCTCCTCACCGACCAATCAGTGACCAGGATGTCAGGAGAAGCGGCTAGGCATAGTGCAACCCGCCCGCACGCACCAGTCGACTGGGTAGTGTGCGAGCTTCACGCTTCGGTTAGCGGCAAGCAGCAAACTGACCAATGAGATCACTCTGGTCGTTGTTAGGGGCGGAGCCTATGTGTGGCGCTCAATCCAAATGTTCGAACCAGTTTCTGTTTCGTTGAAACGCCAAAAAAACATGGCCCAGAAAAACGCTATTTTTTGGTCTTTCCTTTCATCATTTTGCTTCAAAATTTCGACAGATGATAGAAGACATGTCAGACTCTAATAATATGTCAAATTCAGAAAATCGTAAGTTTTGACCAATTTTGATGCTCTAACTTCAAACTCGATTTTCACGGCTTCCACCGTGCGCGACTTTAGGACCATTTTGTTGTAGCGGGTCACAAATATGGTCAATCAAAGAGCTACTATGTCTAGTTATTCGTGTAGTTGTTTTAACAAGTTGCTGCAAACCATAGCATTCCATCATTGATATATACTCACTAGTTTTGTCATCTTCCGAAAGTAAATTGATGTTGAAATCACCAAGAATAATGCACTCGTTTCTATCTAAACTCATTTGATGCAATACATCGTTTAAACTGTTACAGAAATCATCAATTTTTCCACCTGGTTTTCTGTATACAGTACCAACAATAATATGCGTGTTACCATGTTCTACTTTCATCCAGAGCGATTCCGTATTCGGTATATCTTGTGCCACATGAATGGAAAGCATCACTGTTTAGTAGTAGTAATGAACTTTTTCATGTTGTATATGGTATAAATATTTAAGATAAATATATATATATAATATATATATATATATATATATATATATATATATATATATATAAAGATTAAAGATAAATTTCACATCCAATCTTCGGTACAGCCGTGTGGCTTTATAGTCACTTAGCGCGCTGCATGGTCATTATGCACTACCTTAGGACGAGATGTTCCAGACCCGCAGGACGCTATCATTTTTTTTTCTCTCTCTTTCTTTGTGTTTCTTTTGGCAGTTCAGCTTTATTCCGATCGATGTCACTTATCGTATTATCTTATCAATTATACTACCCCACGACACACAGTCGCTCAAGTTCCTTTTTTTTTTTGTCGGAGGCTGGAGGTTGGATTTGCTTCATTTATCATACGTATTGTTTAAATTGCCCTTGGTACAGTGCTCCGCTTGCCACCTTTCCTTTTCCCTTTCATTTTCTCTACGTTTGTTCCTGTTATATTGTCACAAGACAGGTCGGAAAATAATTTGCATAACTCAACTGGAGCAGGAATGGCAACTGAATGAATTAACTCTAGGCCAGGTGTATGGCGTCTCGCTCATCTCTTTGAAATTCCAGGATGTTATTGTTTGACGCAATAACGGAGTTGTAGACAGGTTTTATGTTGCTATAGAGGTATCTTGTGCCACATGAGTAGAAGGCATCACTGTTTAGTAGTAGTAATGAACTTTTTCATGTCCCTCCATGTCAATTATAGTGTGGTTTAAAGGGGTTGTGTGTCTATCTGCCAAAGAAAAGAAATAACTTATTTTCGTCATGGCTGTTTCTCTATACGTAGCCGTAGGTAATGAGTGTTGTTGGTATCTGAGCAGTGAAGAACAGAGCATCAGGCTAAAATTCCCCTTAGTTATACGCGCTAAGCGTTCAATTTGATTTATCTTTCTTTATGTAGTCAATTCCTGCTAATGGAGTTACAGAATTATGTTATGACACGTTTCACTGTAAAAAGTTTGTAAAGCAAAGTTTATGGACAAGGCAAGCAATTGTACATGAATAATACCTACCATTGATTTCAGAGGGAAATTATGGTATGCCTAAATGTAAGGGTATCATTGCTTTGGAATTGCTGAGACAATATGCTTGGCACGGGGGCTTCCACTTCTAATAACTGATCCCTTTGAATATGTGTCGGTCACGGGTGATCGTCATGATTCATCTTTCACGTAGAAGCTTACGTTCCACACTCTTGGTTCGAGAAGACTTACCATCATACTTCAAATTGTTATTAATGGTAAAGACTCAAAATCAAACAAGTTTACGTGTTATGTCTATGGGAGGTGATTTGTTTTTTATGTGCATTGACTTGACAACGTTTAAGCACCTTTATCTCAGCTGATTTTGCTCCATTTCCTCTGTAACTTAAGTATGTGGTAACTGAGACAATAAGCTGCAGTAATCATGCATTTTGTTCTTTGAAATCTTCTCATGAGGTTGACAATTTTGCAGTTTAAAACTGAAAATGAGAATGGAATGTGGACGAATCGATTCCTGATTCATCTTTCACATACATAAGTTTACGTTCCTCATATTTTCTCGTCGAGACGTATGGCCGAGTGGTTAAAGGCGACGTCTCAGAGACGTGAGGTTGCACACGTGCGGGTTCGAACCCCACAAGATCACGAAACAAAATACTTAGCTATTTTACTTTTTTTTTCTTCAATTTTGTATTACATATTCGTCCATGTAGAAATCACATTCGTATATAAACGCACCTATACACACACACACACACAGACACACACACACACACACACACACCATATCCCTCTTTGTGTTGGAGACCAAATTGCTTCGACTGCTGCAAAATTTTGCAGGCTGACTTTGTCAAACCGATCATAGTATGTAATGACGACGACGGAGGTGTTGTACTTTGAACAATTGTCTTTCAAGACCATGTCATTGTTTTGTACTTTGATGACGTCATCACACTGAAAATTGTGATTAAAGGCAAGGTATCAAAACCAGCCGATTATAGGTTTTATGTTTACGGCACGTATTTTTCCCAAGTTGCCAGAAATGGCATAGCGACATCAGTAGTTACAAGGCCGCATTTCCGTCTAGCAATGCAATACAATGTTCACGCGGCCACGTTGGTTGAGTGGGCATTGATTTTCTCCCTGTAATATCTATACATTTCTTTTTTGCCTTACCATTTCCGTGGATGTCCCGTGGCCGAGAGGTTAGAGAAACGGTTTTGCATGCACGCTCAATATAACTTCAATGTGCCTATATCACATTCTTTTCTTTGTCGATCACAGATGACCGACATCTGATGACCCCAAGCGTATCACCTAACTCGTCAGTCTGACGAGTTTCATATCTCGTTTTTTTATTCTTCTTTCTTTCTGGACAATTTTGTGTCGTCAATATCTCAAGAATAACAAAACGGAATAACATGACATTTTCAGTCAACATGTCTCATGACAAAATCTAGCCACAATAAGGTTTTCATGACAGTAACATATCTATGACGTCATCTAGGCGCCATTTTGTGATTTTCGGACCTTGTCACATGATCGATCATAACTTCATAACTAGATGTCATTTCTGTATCATTTTCGCTGGACATAAAGTTCAGGTCACGCTCTATCTTACTTTTTAACGCTACTTACCCAGGTCATCATTATGCGCGCGTAAGCGCGCGTCAAAATTTTAAAAGGCTCAAACAAATTCCCAATGGGAAATGTCGAAGTTTCAGACAATTTTAAGCGTTTCAAACATTTTCTCGCGTGCGCGTCCGTCTGCGCAATTTCGCGCTCAGAGCCCGTGAGCAACATGGAAATGCAATTTTTTTGCCTGATTTGGATTCCTGATACTTTGAGTAACAATATCCATTGATTTCCGATCAATTTCGACCCATAACAAAGGAATGCACTGGCGTCAAAGTTGAAATCCCGCACGCGCGTCTTTCTGCAAATATAGTGAAAAAACATGTCTTTGTTTATTTCGTCATAGCTCTTTAAATCGTCCGTTGACCGTATATTTCTATTGCATATTACAAAAGCATATGAATTGTAAATAACATTCCAAGTATCAATAATGCCAGCTAAACTCGATGACGTCATCATATCGTCATTTTACATAAAAAAAGTGGAATTGATTTTTTTGAGGTACTGTTTCTGACATTCATTTGCTCGTATCTCTGTTGTTTAACCTCAATATTATCCCAAATTCAGATATGTTGTACTTTGAACATTTGCCTCTCAAGTCCATGTGATGGTTTTGAAATATGATGACGTCATCATACTAGAAATTGTGATTAAAGGTAAAGACTCAAAATCGGACAAGTTTACGTGTCATGTCTATGGGAGGTGATTTTTTTTTTCAAACCATGCATTGACTTGACAACGTTTAAGCACCTTTACCTCATCTGATTTTGCTCCATTTCCTCTGAAACATACGTATGTTGTAGCTGAGACAATAAGCTTTAGTAATCATGCATTTTATGTTTTCAAATCTCCTCATCAGGTTGATAATTTTGTAGTTTAAAACTGAAAATGAGAATGCAATCTATACGGAACGATTCCCAATTTTTCTTTGCAACTGCATATTGATCGAATCCACGTTGCCACTTGTGGGAAGTTGAATAGCGCCATCACAAGTCAACACTGTCACGATAGTATTTAGATTTAAGTTTCGCACTCAATCTTCATGACAGCCATGTGGCATAATCAGTTAGCGCGCTGGTTAACGCCATACCGGAAGACGAGAGGTTCGACTCCCGCAGGACTTTTATCCGTTGTTTATTTTTTCTCTTTTTTTTTCGGCAGTTCAGCTTTACTCCGATGTCATTTTACGTATTATTTTATCAAGTGCACGTAACCCGTGAACACGGCTGCTCTATTTCCCTTGTTTTGTATTGGAGTTTGGAGATTGGGTTTGCTTCATTAATTTTGTCACACTTAATGTTGTAAATTGTCCCTTGTTACAGTGTCCCGCTTGCCACCTTTCGTTTGCTCTTTCCTTTTCTCTTCATTGGTTATTGTTATACTGTAACAGGGTAGGTAGGAACATGTACGTTTAAATAACTTGCAGGAATGGGAGCTGAATTGATTAACTCTAGTCCAGGTGTATGGCGTCTCGCTCATCTCTTTGAAATTCCAGGTTGTTATTGTTTGACCCAATAACGGAGTTGTAGACAGGTTATATGTTGCTATAGAGGTATCTTGTGCCACATGAGTGGAAAGCATCACTGTTTAGTAGTAGTAATGAACTTTTTCATGTTGTAAATGGTATAAAGATTTAAGATAAATATATATATATATATGTATATGTATATATATATATATATATATATATATATATATAAAATATCAAAGATACATTTCACATCCAATCTTCGGTACAGCCGTGTGGCTTTATAGTCGCTTATCGCGCTGCATGGTCATTATGCACTACCTTAGGACGAGATGTTCGAGACCCGCAGGACGCTATCATTTTTTTCTCTCTCTCTCTTTCTTTGTTTTTCTTTTGGCAGTTCAGCTTTATTCCGATCGATGTCATTTATCGTATTATCTTATCAATTATACTACCCCACGACACACAGTCACTCAAGTTCCTTTTTTTTTTGTCGGAGGCTGGAGGTTGGATTTGCTTCATTTATCATACGTATTGTTTAAATTGCCCTTGGTACAGAGCCCCGCTTGCCACCTTTCCTTTTCTCTTTCATTTTCTCTACGTTTGTTCCTGTTACACTGTCACAAGACAGGTCGGAAAATAATTTACATAACTCAACTGGAGCAGGAATGGCAACTGAATGAATTAACTCTAGGCCAGGTGTATGGCGCTCGCTAATCTCTTTGAAATTCCAGGATGTTATTGTTTGACGCAATAACGGAGTTGTCGTGGTTGTAGACAGGTTTTATGTTGCTATAGAGGTATCTTGTGCCACATGAGTAGAAGGCATCACTGTTTAGTAGTAGTAATGAACTTTTTCATGTCCCTCCATGTCAGTTATAGTATGGTTTAAAGGGGTTGTGTGTCTATCTGCCAAAGAAAAGGAAAAACTTATTTTCGTCATGGCTGTTTCTCTATACGTAGCCGTAGGTAATGAGTGTTGTTGGTATCTGAGCAGTGAAGAACAGAGCATCAGGCTAAACCCCCCCTTAGTTATACGCGCTAAGCGTTCAATTTGATATATCTTTCTTTATGTAGTCAATCACTGCTAATGGAGTTACAGAATTATGTTATGACACGTTTCACTGAAAGTTTGTAAAGCAAAGTTTAAGGACAAGGCAAGCAATTGTACATGAATAATACCTACCATTGATTTCAGAGGGAAATTATGCATGCCTAAAATTAATGTAAGGGTATCATTGCTTTGGAATTGCTGAGACAATATGCTTGGCACGAGGGCTTCCACTTCTAATAACTGATCCCTTTGAAGATGTGTCGGTCACGGGTGATCGTCATGATTCATCTTTCACGTAGAAGCTTACGTTCCACACTCTTGGTTCGAGAAGACTTACCATCATACTTCAATTTGTTATTAAAGGTAAAGACTCAAAATCAGACAAGTTTACGTGTTATGTCTATAGGAGGTGATTTTTTTTTAATGTGCATTGACTTGACAACGTTTAAGCACCTTTATCTCAGCTGATTTTGCTCCATTTCCTCTGTAACTTAAGTATGTGGTAACTGAGACAATAAGCTGCAGTCATCATGCATTTTATTCTTTGAAATCTCCTCATCAGTTTGACAATATTTTGCAGTTTAAAACTGAAAATGAGAAAGGAATGTGGACAAAACGATTCCTGATTCATCTTTCACATACATAAGTTTACGTTCCTCATTATCTTCTCGTCGAGACGTATGGCCGAGTGGTTAAAGGCGACGTCTCAGAGACGTGAGGTTGCACACGTGCGGGTTCGAACCCCACAAGATCACGAAACAAAATACTTAGCTATTTTACTTTTTTTTTCTTCAATTTTGTATTACATATTCGTCCATGTA
Organism: Diadema setosum; assembly: GCA_033980235.1. NCBI lineage: Eukaryota > Metazoa > Echinodermata > Echinoidea > Diadematoida > Diadematidae > Diadema > Diadema setosum. The sequence continues at coordinate 20,853,075 of CM067064.1, forward strand.
GAAATCACATTCGTATATAAACGCACCTATACACACACACAGACACACACACACACACACACCATATCCCTCTTTTTTGTGTTGGAGACCATATTGTTTCGACTGCTGCAAAATTTTGCAGGCTGACTTTGTCAAACCGATCATAGTATGTAATGACGACGGAGGTGTTGTACTTTGAACAATTGTCTTTCAAGACCATGTCATTGTTTTGTACTTTGATGACGTCATCACACTGAAAATTGTGATTAAAGGCAAGGTATCAAAAACAGCCGATTATAGGTTTTATGTTTACGGCACGTATTTTTCCCAAGTTGCCAGAAATGGCATAGCGACATCAGTAGTTACAAGGCCGCATTTCCGTCTAGCAATGCACACACACACACACACACACAATATCCCTCTTTTTTTGTGTTGGAGACCACATTGCTTCGACTGCTGCAAAATTTTGCAGGCTGACTTTGTCAAACCGATCATAGTATGTAATGACGACGATGGAGATGTTGTACTTTGGAAAATTGTCTTTCAAGACCATGACATTGTTTCGTACTTTGATGACGTCATCACACTGAAAATTGTGATTAAAGGCAAGTTATCAAAACCAGCCGATTATAGATTTTATGTCTACGGCACGTATTTTTCCCAAGTCGCCAGAAATGGCATAGCGACATCAGTCGTTACAAGGCCGCATTTCCGTCTAGCAATGCAATACATGTTCACGCGGCCCCGTTTGTTGAGTGGGCATTGACTTTTTCCCCCTGTAATATCTATACATTTTTTTTTTTTGCCTAACCATTTCCGTGGATGTCCCGTGGCCGATTGGTTAGAGAAACGGATTTGCATGCACGCTCAATATAACTTCAAGGTGCCTATATCACATTCTTTTCTTTGTCGATCACAGATGACCGACATCCGATGACCCCAAGCGTATCACCTAACTCGTCCTCAGTGTGACGAGTTTCATATCTCGTCTTTCTTGTCTTTGTCGTTTCGTTTCTTCATTGTTCTTCTTTTTCCCTTTGCCGCTCTTGCCTAAATAAACGAATAAACAAATAGATAAATAACTAAATAAATAGATAAACGAATATATGAAATCGTATATAAATCAGTAAATGACATTTCTAGGGTTGCTTTTATGATAGTGTTTCATCTCTCCAAGCTGTGATTTTAACTTTCGTCATTATGAAATTATTTTTTCTAAGACGCCTTTAGATAAGTTGCTGATCAGTAAAAACGCAAAGGTATTTTTCTAGCATAAAACAACTGTGCATTGACCGTCTGATACTGTGATTAAAGCATTTATGGAGTATTCGAAGACATGTTGGTACTAATACTATTTTTGTTTTAGTTGATGATGATTTCAGAGATGAATTTGAAGAGTTAATTCAAGCTAGAAAATTCCTGCTCGACAATTAGCATCATCCATTCAGATAAGGCTAACGGTTCGGTTGTTTCCCAGGTGACATACTCACATACTTTTATCAAACCCTTTGTCTATACACACAGTTTCATAGAATAAACTGAATCTTTAAACACATATCAATCTGCCTCAGACACGCTTGTCAACGAGACACACGTCACCGTATACAACGCCAACTATCGACTGGACGAGGGCTACACGGATGGGATCTGGGGTTATGCGTACATTCCCGACCCGGAAATCCCTGGGCGCCTCAAGGTGGTACTGGATGGCGTACCTACTGAAGGAGATTGTACGTATATTTTTCTCCTTGATATCTTACATTTTTGAGATCGAAAGAATCCTGCAACTTATTAGTAACCAAAATGTTTCTTTCACTTTTTGTGATGAAGGCGTTTGCTGCCTTGACACAAACTTAACACCACAGTGAAAAACAGACAAACAAACAAACATCTCAAGGTTATGATCTAACATGATAGTACTCCTATCTTTTCAAAAAGGTCTTTGTGTTCACAATAGCTCAAGCGCCACCTACAGTTCAATGATGACTGGAAAATAATAGCTCATTATTTTTCAACGCACTCGGATATTGGGATGGTGTGAGTGACGTTGAGGATCAAAATTTTGGTGTGGGTTTCAGGAATGGGTTTCGGGAAACGTCTATATTGATCATGCGTTTATGATAAGAGCTGGTACACACTTCCTGATGTAAAATCAGTGATTGACGATGAAGAAGGTACACATTTTATCACATTATAGTGTTGTTTGAGGTAGTAGGATTGATAAGACAACAATATCAGGCTTGAAGAAATTGATTTACAAAGCAACAAGAACAATAAGAACAGAGCAGCTTCTCTACATCATGCTCTAAAAGTATTAGAGAATTGTTTATGCTTGATTACGACAGCTGATCGTAATCATGATGATGGATTTACTATGTTCGTACAAAATGGGTGAGATGTCGACGATTATCTCAGAGATAAAGGAAACATAAACACACAAAGAAAAAAAAAAGAATCAAGGCGACGTAGAATAATGGTAATAGTACCGTAAGAAAGATGAAGGGAAATAAAGATCTGAAGATAGAGAAGGAGCAGAAGAGAGAGGAGGATATGGGATGGAGAGTACTCAAGAACATCCTTATGAATATACTTGTAATGTTTATATACCTTTATCAAGACGATCCAGATCGAATTATAAAAAAGTACCATAACAACCATGGATTTCAAAGTCCCTACTTAGGTCTATCAATAGGAAGAATAAACTGTTTTGCAAATACCTGTACCGAAGATCTCCAAATGATGTAACTAAATCTCATTATATTCGTTACCGCAATATACTTACTTCTTCGTTGCGCTTAGCCAAGCAACTGTATTTTGCTAATCAGTTTGAAAAGAATCTAAGTTTGACATTAAGAGTACGTGGAGGGTGATAAACACAACTTTGAAATCCACCACTGTTACAAATTCCCCTACTCATATTTTGAATGACGGTCATCAAGTTGATGATCCACAGGAAATGGCCGATGTATTTAATGATTACTTTGTTAACTAAGGACCTGACCTTGCCAGCAAAATACCAAATACCCAGACAACTTTTCATTCTTTATTAAAAGACAGGAATGCACAAACCATGTTTTTCATCCCTATTGTTGAAGAAGAAATCAAAGAAATTGTTGATAACCTAAATATTAAGAAAAGTATAGGTAATGATGGTATTACAGCTTTTCTTTTGAAGAACATAATAAATGAAATAATTTCTCCACTTACTTATATTTTCAATCAATCTTTATCTAGTGGCAAAGTCCCAGATAAAATGAAAATCGCTCGAGTTGTTCCCCTATACAAAAAGGGTCCAAAAGAATTTGTGAATAATTACCTCCCGATATCTCTTTTAACCTCAGTTTCGAAAATTCTGGAAAGGCTTGTTTATAAACGAACTCTTAAATTTCTTGTTAATTGCAATATTCTTTCCAATTTGCTTTAGATGATGCTTCCCACACCATCGGTGTTTTTCTCGATTTTTCGAAGGCTTTTGATACCATTGACCATTACATTTTGCTTTATAAGTTAAGCCATTACGGTATCCGTGGGAGGGCTTTAGAGTGGTTTAAAGACTATCTCACAAACAGAAAACAATTTGTTTACATAAATGGTTATGAGTCAAGTATGACGTCAACTTCTTGCGGTGTCCCCCAGGGTTCTCTTTTTGGCCCACTTTTATTCATCCTGTACATCAACGATCTCCAAAATTCGTCACAGATTCTTTCTTTTATTTGTTTCGCTGATGATACAAATTTATTTCTGTCTCACCGTAATCTCACTACCCTTGTAAGCATAATGAATAATGAATTGAAATCTGTTCAGTCCTGGATTTACGCTAACAAGTTATCATTAAAGGGATAGTTCAGTATTGGTGGAGATGAGAATTGGGGTTTTAACTTTTTGTGAGATACCAAGAAAACGCTTATGATATAGTACAGAACATACCATTTTAAGAGGAATTCAAAGTTTATTTGATAAAAATCGGGTTTGGAATGACTGAAACATCCAAAAACAAAGTAAAACAAAGCGATCGTAATAAAGTGTGGGTCCCACACTTCATTAGAATCGCTCTTTTTGGATATCTCAGTCATTTCAAAACCAATTTTCATCAAATAAACGATTGTATATTCAACCATGATTTCCCCATATCTTAATTATGGAATTCTTGCGTGGGGTAACGCATCCAAATATTTGCTGGATTCGCTTTTTCTTCTTCAAAAGCGAGCGATCAGAACTATTAATGATGCTGGGTATTTCAATTCAATTCAATAGTTTATTTATTTCCATCATCAAAAAGAAAAGAAAAGAAAAAGTTGACATAATCCAAAGTGATACAATTTTTTTTTTCATTTCTCTTACACTCGTCTGATAAAGGATTTTTTTTAATACAATATAAAGTATATACACGAATGATGTCGTGTATTTATCTCACACAAACGCCTTATTTCTGAAAAATAAGATTTTTTTTTTAAATTGATAGATTTGTTTGATTTTAACTTAGGTATTTTTATTTATAAATTTTCCTCAAAAGATCTTCCTGATTTTTTTTTTGATTTTTTTATATTATTATTATTTATTTTTTTTTTTTTTTTTACAGATGTTCATAAGAAACAATTATCTCCACCACTATCCAACTCGCCAGAGAGACGCTTATCACCTTCCACGTACTCGAACAATTTTCGCTAAAAACACAATTATGTATACAGGTCCAAAATATTGGAATGATCTCCCAACAGAAGTTAAAAGCTGTTTGTCATTATCATCCTTTAAGCATGTATTGAATAGCTACAACACACAAGTGCACTAACATTCCTTTTAATTATGCTCATGGCTGTTCTGTTATACTACAATGTACTCGGTTGTTGCCATGTGAACAGACTTATGCATAATACATTTAGTTACATGCTCTCTCAAGTTCCTACCCATCGGTGTTTTTCCTTCCACTTCTAGTAAGACCTTCGGTCGTGTCGCATAGCGTCCATAGTTTCCCCTTCTTTCTTTCTTTCCTTTTTTTTTTTCATGCGGCATTGCAGCTGGCTGGTATATCACATATAGGAATTGCAATTGATTCATGTTTTCCATTTTTCGAATCTTTCCCCGTGTCTATGGAAGCCGGAATGTTAAACCCTAAAATTATGTCGTATTCACACTATCACTCCCATGTCAAAATTGCTATTAGAGCAACTGCTATTCGGTAGTGTGCAGCATGTGGTTACTTGTTCTCATTTTATCACACACATACATTATGTGAGAAGAATTTTCTGTACCCCCGAGTATTAAAATAGTCATTATAGGGATAGAGGGATAATGAAGAAAATTACAGTGGGCCACTGCTTTCAAAGATCTTATCAATCTCTCTTCAAGACTGGGTGTTCAAGCTTGGCCCTACGGTGGAGTCAAAATACCAGTACAGCCTGGTGACGGGCGGAGAGGAAGCGAACCAACTCTACGTACTCAGTCGCGACCCCACCCAGTACTACCAGCTGTACGACTTCGAAGTACGGGAGTACGTGGCGTTACACGGGTTCACCGGTCAGCTGAAGGCTCCATACGAAGTGCCACACCCTGCAGAATGCGTGTACCCGCCGAGTCCGGAGGAGTGATGTTTTGCACCCCACTCCATTCCGATTCTTTCACCCTCGTCTCCTGGAATGTATCGGCGTTGAGAGGGGAGACACTATACAGTATTGTGGTACAGGGCTTAACATTAAGTTTCTCTTGATATTAAAAAGCTTGAGAATTTTGATTCAATGCAGTGATGTTAGGCAATATGTGAGTTGGTTAGATGAAAGAAAATGAACTCTTATCTGTTGTTTTTACTGACACGAATTGATAACCTCTAAATGTATTCTTTTTAGTATTATTCTTTCAAGTAGCAAATTCTGGATAGACGGTAAATGTGTTCACCTCAAAAGGTAACAAAAAGAGAACCAGATCCGAGGTATTTTTTATATACTGAGGGATGATGCGACGTTGTAATAAAAAATAATGAAAACTGGTCACTTGAAATTAGTATAAAATTAACAATCCCTACGAAATGACACACGTCAGAGCAATTGTGATCGATACTAAGCCTGTTTGTCAGAATTTTACGCACGAAGCATATTATTTAACATCATTTATCTATGCAAATGTATTGCTTATAATTGAAAGAATGGACACAACTAGCAAAGTTATCTTGTTGTCGCCTTGCTTATTTGTCCTAATTTCCAAAAAAAAAAAAATGTGAAGGATTATTTGTTGGTATTTTACAACGCTCATGCGTCCTTAATGCCTTTCCGATCGAAATTGTATTAGCAGATAAAAACGAAGCTTTAAATTGTTTAAGTAAGAGAACAAAAATAGTACACACATCTCGATGATTTTTGTTCAGACTATAATCCTAATTCCTCTATTTCGTGTAGGCCATATGACTGGACATATAGCTGCATTTTTAAGTAAAAACAATTGATCATTTGACTTAATATAAACATTAATTATTTGAGCTAACAGAAAGACACATTTCAATTCACGGCGCGACATAACACAGTCATAATTTGTCTCTATCGTGTTGAATTTACATTCAGAAAATTGCGATTGCATCAAACTCTTCTCCATCACTAATAAGAAAAGATATGCTGTTGTGATAGGAAGTACCTTAACAATTAAGATCTCATCACATCAAATGCTGAAATGACCGTCAGCAACAATGCCGTCAATCACTGAATTCATTATTACGTAAAGAAGTAGTCATCACAATCCTTGCTCAGCTGCATGCAGCACCAACTCTATGAAGCACATTCTCTACCATCCCCTGTTCCATTTAACTTGTTAAGCGTGTAGGCATTCTCTCATTCTCTCTTTTTTCTTTCTTTCCTTCCATACTTTTCATCTGTTCTGGCAAGTTGTGTCATGTTGTTGTGTTTCTTCTGTTTTGTCCCGTCCTGTCGTTTATCATATTTGTCACAAGTGTTTGTAAATAAGTAATCCGTAAGTTTTATGAGTGGTTCACAATCTACAAGCTTTGCTTTTTAGTGGACCTCTCTATTCTTTCTTCCTTTTTTTTCAACTGAAGCATGACTTTGTATTATTATCTTTTCTTTTTTTTTTGCCAGAATGCGCTCTTATGTTTATTGATACCATTTATTAATTGCAAAGGCAAATTAATGTTCTTTGTTTATGATGTAAAACCTGATTTATCTTGTGTTATGTTTTTGTTGAGAAAGAAAAAAAGAAGAAGAAGAGTGAAAATAAATGAATTGAATTGAATTGAATCTTCCAATGAGTTACGGAAGATTCCATAAAATAAATCTTCCAATGAGGTACGGGTAATTCAAAGTTCCTTTTAATATTGTGTACTTATGTGAGCGTTATGTATATTATTTCGTATTACTTTATATGGAAATAAAATCATTTTGAATTGAATTGAATTGAAGAGAATGTATTTGAGGATTCTAGTTGCTAGTTGCTGAGGCAATTGACGATTAAAAAAAAATTCTCGTTATATCACGAGTATATGTAAAGACTCTTTAAGTGAAATTGAACATAGTTAATGGTCATTCAAAATATTGAACACTGATATTTCAGCTCCAATGTTGAAATCATGCTCCAAACCATTGGATGTTTTATGAGAGAGAGGGAAAGAGAGAGGGAGAGAGAGAGAGGGAAGGAAAGAGACAGAAAGAGAGAGATAAGGGGAGAGATAAATTAGATAATGTATACTAGATCTTATACATGTAATTTGGGTTTGGTGCTGAGAGTCCGCACTCTGCTCTTTAAGGCGTATTTCTGAATGTTTCAAGAGGTCTCATTTACATTCTTTCAGGCTATAAACAGGAGTCTGAACTGCATACCACCCGTAATAATTGCCGGGTACAAATTGCAGTTGCGGTTCAAAGTGCGACGGTTGTATTTGTTTGTCCATCATTAAGTAATCCAGCAAAGACTTTACGCTAATGCTCTAAAATGGACTGTGATGGACTTTATCTTCACGTCAGGCAGCATACATCCACGTCGTTTCATGCCTACGAAGATTGCTACCGTTTAGGGAGAGCTCTGTGACTTTGAATTCAGCAGTCGTTGACAATTAAAACACCTTTGGCTTGTATATAATGTTTCAGATCAAGTATATCTTGGTATCAGATATAGTCAAAGGCTAGTGATATAGAAACATTCCATGTCCGTAAGGCGAAGTGTGAATGAGACTGGCACATGGTCCAATCATGGCCGCAGCAAATTCGACCACAGACCTTGGAGGACGGCACTTGGTATTCCTTCGTCATGAGATTTTATTTTGAAGACGCTGCCTAACTTCATTTCTGGACGCAATACTCACAGAAATCATACCTGGGACTCCCCTTATTTTTTCGGCAGTAAAGTAATGTACAAGGTACCAACATGGTCAATAAATGCAAAGAGTGCTGCACCATTTCTCTGAGGGATTTCGGCTTGTCCTCGACCAACTTTGAAGACTTGACACGGGACCAGGTAATATGATCCATTGATTAACATTTTGGTATGTGTTGCCAACTCGGCCTCGTTTTATCGAGAAAATTAGCATGCATTTGCATAACACAGTTAAGCATTGGCCATTGGCGGGACTGATATGCCAACTGTTGATTAGCTTGTCGTTTCCATGGCTACTGCAATAATCATGATATTGCATTGTTGTCAGCCACATTGGACTTGGGGAAAATGGCGCACTGAAAGTGTAGTTCCCGATTCATAAAAAAATACGGATAAGGAATGCTTATACTGGTGTCATATAGACCTAGCATTAACAGATAGACTCAGAAATACTCAGACGTCACACAAAATGCACACCTACAGACACTTCCATGCGCAAAAACACACCAATCGCATACAGATGCACATACAGTGTACTGATCTCGTGATTTTCACTTTTATACTCTGATATCTACCTATTCTGTTTATTACAATCGTATCTGTAAAGTCAATACGAACAGATCAATATTCTTTGTATGGGTGTTACCTTCTGCTTTTTGATTTGTGAGGTGGTTTCATGATTATGGGAACATCTACACTCAACATAACTCAAACCAAATAAAAATCATTTTGTCGCTTTGTCAGTGGGCCCTTCACTGGATAGTCCTCCTCATCTATCGGATAGTAGTTACCGGATACTTCTTCGGATATGAGCTTTACCTATGGATTAAGGTGCTCGACATTAGATTCTACATCTACATGACCGACTGGACATACACGGTTTTCGTGATCTACCATGTCTTAGCGCTGACGAATTTGGTGGCAGACATCATCCTCAAAAAATATCTCGTGACGCGAGAGGCAACGAGTGGTAAATATTAAACCATTCCTTTGAATATTGTTTCCTGACATTCACTATGTATAATTTACACACACACACACACACACACACACATATATATATATATATATATATATATATATATACATATATATATATATATATATATATATATATATATATATATATATATTTATATATTGTAACGTAACCACTTTCACCACTCGGGTTGGGGATTCCAATCTGGATCCCGTGTTTAAATTGTCATTGCAATTATCCCTCTCACACCTCTCCTCACTCTCTTTGATTCCACAGAGAATGATTAATGCATCCAGCACACAGATGATGTACCTTTACCGTTCCAACTTCAGCGTTTTTTCCTTTCCGTCTCGTGTCCCGGCCTAGTAGCCTGACATTGCTCGCTAGACACATCCGATCCCTAGCCCTTCTGTCTCCCATCTGGCCTACTTATACTGTACAAAGTGTACACTCCTCTCCAGCCTACGTGTACACACAGCCAATCCCTGCAAGGCTGGCTGCGTGCGCCTGTGCTGTAGGCCTACACATGTACGTAACACAATGACACACCCGGTGTGTATAATTAATACACACAGCAACTACAAACACACACACACAGACGGGCCACTCACACACTCATACACAGGGGGATAGAGAGGGAGAGAGAGAGTAAGGAGAATGGGAAGGAGAGAGAGGGAAAGAAAGGTCCGAAGCGTGAAGAGATAGAAGAGTGTGTAGTGGCCAATACAATGTACAGTGACATTACACTAGTAATCAATTTTGTTACAATATATCCCAAAACTTTTGATCGTTGCACCAAATTTTCAACGAATCATGGGATTTTCTCTTTTTCTTCTTCCAAAACCTTGAAGAAGACGTGTGATGCGTCCTAAAGTTTGGTGCAACGATAAATAGTTGTTGGACGGTAATAATGTATTAATCCCTCTTTTTCATCTTTTCTGCACTGGAGCCAACACATGGACTAATGATTCTCATTATGCATTATGTACATACACTCTATATTCTCACTTGTGTCGCTCCCTTACTATCTCCCTCCCCCCCCCCCCCCACACACCCCCCTCTCTCTCTCTCTTTATTCTTAATAGACGTCCTAGGCTATCGTTGAGTTTGACTCTTACTATGTTGTTTGCTCTTGATGAGGGAGTTGCTATAAATCCTTAGTGTGCCACATTTAATCTGTCCGTAGGTTTGTGTGTGAAAATTGTGTCCTTTTGACTCATTAGCACAGAAGGGTTAACCTCTAATTTTTACCCAAGTCATAGGCCTCGACTTCACTCTACCATTGTTATCTAATTTGTGTATTTCATAAACTTAATTGTTACAAGAACATAAAAGTAGATTGTCTTGTCTGAAATTACATAGGTATCCTGATCTGTGAACTGAAGGTTTCTATTCTGCCATCTCTTGATCTTTGAAATTCGTTTTGTTGTTGTTTGATGTTTTAAAATATGCACGTCGGTACAATGTATTTGCAAGTTTTAAAGGAATAAAATAATATCAATTTTACGAAACATCACATTCGTACTTCACTAGTCTCAGAGTAAACAGTAATTGGCTGCATAGATACATAGAGTATCTCTGGCCACCTTTACACTTTATTATGTGGTGGCTGTTTTGGAGAACGCTCGAATAGTTTCCAAGAAATCGCTTCTTATCTTGGACGAGAACTAAATTTATCAAGCAGACATCAAAATGATAAGTCTGCCAGGGGAATGAGAGAACATCAACATTCTTGTAGGCTATATCTATATCTATATCTATATCTATATCTATATCTATATCTATATCTATATCTATATCTATATCTATATCCATATCTTTATCCATGCCTATATCTGTATGTGAATTCATTTTCATTCACTTACTTGGAACATGTTCGAACACTTTCGAACATTGTTTATACCATCTTTTTATGGCAAGGACAAGAATATCTATTTCAAAAGAATTATATTCACAAACTGACGTCACTGTATTGTCATCTAATCTGCATACCTTGCTATAGTGTGATATGTAGATAAATGTAATAGATTTTGAATTTGATATGGTTTGATAAAAATGTACTAACATGATTCAAGTACGCTCTTCTAGACCTGCAGAAAGAAAGAAAAGAAAGAAAACTGAACCCCAAAACAACGACAAAAAGCATAATAACCATATTGAATTAATGAATATGTAAAATATTGTTTTCAATGCTCTGTTGTTCCTTCATAGTGTTCCGGGTGCGGTACATGGTCCAGTGGCTCCTGTACAATGTGGTGCAGACATGGACGATGTTAGTACTCGTAGTATTTTGGGGCGCCCTCTTCGATCCAGCTTACGTCGACTGGTTATTCGACCTCACATGTCACCTCTTTCCAGGAGTCTTCAGTCTCATCGAGCTCGGTCTCGTCGCCACGCCCTGCCGTGTGGCGCAGGTGGTGTACCCTGCCACCTACGGCATCATCTACCTCACCTTCACGCTCATCTACTGGGCCACAGGGCATCCGCCCATCTATTCGATTCTTGACTATAGCGGCAACCCCGGGGTGGCAGCCGGGTCCATTGCCGGCATGGCGGCATTTATCTTCATATACCACATGCTCATCGTCTGGGGGTTGACGAAAATCAGGGTTCGAGTGGCGAGGAGGTTCAACCGCTTCCCCCGAAACTCGGAAAGACGTACGGATATCCTGCAGACAGAACTAATCGACATTGTTTTATGAAGAGTTGTATAGTTATGTCATCAGTACTTTTTGTAGAAACCATTGCAAAGCGTATTCACATTGGTGTTTGTTCCTAGAACCCGCTGTTACAAGCTTTGCTCTTGCGGTTCCTTCATGTTTCACATCTTACTGAGAATAATAGCCTTTCTAGTCATAATCCACCTTACTTTATATTTTGTATCTTTCTTGTTTGTATTTTGTTTTGGTTATATGCCTAACATCAATGTCAAGTGAAATACGAAAATAAACGTGTTTTAACTGTTCACCGTGTCTCGAGTGTAAGACCGGTGCGGTTTCAGTAATTCAATTAAATTCACAAAGAGCAATGCCAAGCGCCACACACCTAATACGATCAATCAATTTGTTCTTGATTTTGTATGTTCCTCGGTTTAGAAAAATCAAACGGCCTTATATGTATAGGTTTCTTAACAATGCATTGAAATATCAAGGGCTAGTTTTGCCATTTTTCAAAACCCGTTCTATAACAGAAATTCGGACAATGTGTACAAGGCCATGGGGTTTTCTGAACTGATCGAAGCACACGAAGGGTTGATTAGCGTCGGATGTGATTCGCGTTATTTGTCGAGGGATGATTGTTGGTGTTGCGTTGCTGTGTGTGTTTTGAAACGAATAAATCACTAGCTTAATATCAGCAGTGCCCTAATCGTCATGAACTTGAATCAGTTATTAGACAGTGAATAAACAAAACATACGCTTAGACAGCCCCCTTTTTTGTGTTCCTGTTAGTGAACTAAATTCTGTTATGACACTGCTGTAGAATCAACTTTCACATTATTTTCAGACTTTGTAAACCTTCCATGGTTATGATTGACACGTATGGAAAATAACAAAACCTGAGATTCAACTTGAGTTGATTTTTGTCATTCTGTTTTACTTTTCTAGCTTTTGTTCCCTCTACCAATATACTGTAAACTATAGTTTATATATATATATATATATATATATATATATATATATATATATATATACATATATATAAAACCCTGCTCTGACCAAGCGGGTAGTTATGCGTACAGTGGACAATATCTTTGCCCTATACATGTAGTGTGTCATACTGATTTTTTTTTCTTTTTGAGAGAGAAAGAGAGAGAAAGAGAGAGAGAGAGAAAGAGGGAGAGCGCGCATAAAAATACAAATTTATTGCTTAGAATTGGATATATCAAAGGTTATCGATGCGACTAGTAGTAGGTCTGCATTGCATTATTGATAGAGTCTATATTAAATCATAATGTAACTTTTCTGCTAATCATCATCCTGGCTGCATAGTACCTCGGTAAACAAAATACTGATTTGATAGTCTTGCGCATTCCTCTTGTCTAAAGATTAAAGACGCAGAATATACATTTTCTGCGTGAACGATACTTCGTATTTGAAACAACCCGAGGCAACGTGACAAGATTTATCTATTCATATTAATGATTTGTTGTTGTTGTTGTTTACATCGAGTTGTTGTAATTGTTATTGCAAGTGATTGACAAAATAATTTCCCTTCCTCGATGTAAATAGGCACCGAGTCATGGTATCATGGACAGACAGACTCGGGTAGGCCTACGACCACCTGATTGCTAGATACACGTCATCCCTATCATAAAGACTATAATACTGAACTTAATTTGAATGAATGATTAATTGACATGAACAAATAATGAATATTCATAAGCATGCAGTACGCGCTGCTATGAGGGATGAGAACTATCGCTGGCTATCGAGCAAAAGCTTGGTCAGTGCACATGGCGCCTGTCTAGCAATCGAGAGGTCGTGGATTCGAACCCCACCCTAGTATTGCTATGCCCATGGTTTTTAATCATGGCTATTGCTCTGAGCACTGAATAATCGTGCTTGCACCGACGAAGAGCAATTTGTCAATCAGCTGGAATCACACGCACACACACACATACACAAACACACGCGCACACACACATACAAATTACCTAAACGTAATAGAAATACATAGACGTTGTGAAATATGATTTTTCACTCAGTCATACCATGGCCGACTTCAGTATCCCCTCCATAAACTCGCGGAATGAAATCAACTGGAATTTAAATTCTTGAATGTTTGAGTAGGAAGCCCATATTTATGCAATTAACTGTTAATCAGTGATTGATATACAATAGAGGAAAAACAAACAAGAGCTTGTGTAACGTTACGTTTTGTAAACAAGATATGATTTATCAGATCAAAATAAAATATAATCACACAGGACGGACCATGTTTGGTCTATATAGTTGTCACTCAGATCATAATTTGTTTTAAAAGATAACGTTCGGTCCAAACAGAAGGACGTTTGTATCTGATCACTCTGAAGTGGAATTCAGCTACTTGACCTTCAAAGATGTAGCAAGTTTTGCAAGTTTTATATATTTTCTGATACTAATTTTGCTGTCAGGTGAATGTGATGGCAAGCACCACTTATAAGGATTACTTAAATAATCATTACATCACAGATGCTTATCTCAGTGAATTTAGAAACCAACATGCTCTGCTGGTACAAATGACCTTTTTCTGTTCATGGTCAAAGTGGAACCCCGAACTGGCTTATTATGCATCAGCGACTAGCGTACACGTGACCAACAACACTATATTCTTGAACTGGATGAAACAACAATTGGCAATATCAATAGAAAATGATTGTTAATCCATCCAAAACCGATTGTTGATCCATTAGATGCTTTCCAAAGTGCCAATTGATGGATCATTCTGGTCACCTGGTCTACGCAAGTTAATCCTTTGTTTGAACATCACTGATGAATTCCATTGTTACATCGGCCAAGCTAATGCATTTTGTTGCTTGAAAACTGATGGAGTGCCTAATCAACTGAGAAAGAAGAAAGGTCATTTGTACCCATGTACACAACGGTGGTCATGAGCTAACCTCGAACCGGCTTATTGAAGGTTGACAAAGGCAGCGGTTGAATGGAAGAATATGACACCTCCTCTTGCCTCCTCGATCATTCCGACATATGACTTGTGAAGTGGCTTTACTGTTATATGTGTGTGTGTGTGTGTGTGTGTGTGTGTGTGTGTGTGTGTGTGTGTGTGTGTCATGGACATCTGTGAATTATTTCTATGGAGTCTACAAATCTCTGTATAGATACACACTTTGCTTGTTTTGGTTTGTTTTGCTTTGTTTCGGTTTAATAATATACAAGACGTACAATATCAGTGAGGCGCCAATTGTAGCAAACGAGTGAACACATATAGTAATATATAGTAATATGTATATGTATATATATATATATATATATATATATATATATATATATATTACACTCACAAACAGATATAATACACCGTATATGTTTACATTAATTTATTGTGCATCCTATAGCTGGATAATATGTATCAGACTACTTTGTTATATGTGAAGTATTTTCATTGAGAAATGAGAAAATAAATTGAAAACATACGGATTACACTAGTAGAAAAAAATTGTGATTTTTTTTGAAGTACCTCAATATGCAAGTTTGATAAATCTATCACATCACTTTTTGATTTCTCTATTTAAAGATATTCATGTTCTTTTTTCCACTTTTCAAAGCAAAAGGTATCATTGTGAAATGTGGTTATCGATATGCTCTTGCACAAGCTCAGTGAACTTCTCTATTCACCTTTTGTATGATGAAGATGGTGACTGCCAAATTGATCAAGCCCGAAACAGGCATTGATTTTGCAACATTAACTTTGATCATTCTAATAATCCTAATGAAACTTTCTATGGCTAATCAATTACATTAAGTAGTACATCTCTTTCAAATTATCATAATATTAAGATGAAAACATTTCCTACTTACATGCTTTTAGAGTATTTGAAAGACAGACATTCTGGGACTAGAATCCATATATCTCATGTAGAAAAGGCAGTATTTTAGAGTATTTGAAAGACAGACATTCTGGGACTAGAATCCATATATCTCATGTAGAAAAGGCAGTGCTCGGTACTTTCTCGCATCCAAGTATGATAATTTGCCTGAGAGAAATACAGCATAACAAGCAAAAACCTGCATTTAATTGGTGTATATCAGTCAGTTCGCTGTTGCACAAAAAATGTATTGAATTCCTTCACGCTTTTTACCAACTATACTCAATCCGAAAGAATAGATTTTGACTATGCATATTTGGGTGGCCGGGTCGCACATAAATGTCTGCAAATAATGTGTGACCATCATACACTACAAAACATATACAATTTCATTACAGGCTCTAGAGACACTAAACAGTACTTGCATACTCAAATACAATGCTCTACATAATCGTGAAAATATTTTGGACCATGTATCCCGACATTTTAGTTGTTGTTTTGTTTCCTAAAGAGGTTACCTATGCTTTAATTGTCCATGTCTTGCATCAAATATCCTTCCATGGAAACTCCATACTCTACGCGTGTTTGCACAATAAAGAAGACAAATATTAGTCGAGGAAATACTATCAAAAGCAATACCATTTAACAGTTTGTTTTTTGTTTCAAGTTTCATTGCACTGGAAATCAAGGAAACAGCATACACGGGGATGATCTGGATGTCAATATAACGATGAAGCAATCAACATACAGCATTCAGTGACCTCGTATCAAATCTGCACTGGTGTTCGGTGGTTCGGCAGCAGGAAACCAAACTGATCAACAGGAAATTATACAATGATGTGGACTACTTTTAGAGTGTTGGACAGGAACTCACATATCGACCAACACGAAGAAATTCATACACAGAGTTTCCTAAATATTGTGTGAAATGGAGTCCTTATAAATTACCAGATTGCACTAGGTACCGTGAATAAATGACAAGTGCTATACACTTCTTATTTTACAGTAAGTTAAATCGTCCTTCGTTGTCCTAGTTTGTATATGGGCTTAATCATTACGTCAACATTTGGGCCTACTGGACTTGGCTGACTACTAGAGTATCTTTCTGTGCCAGGGTCTGGCGTAGATTTCGACAAAATGATTATCATTCTATCGTTGTCACGTGACACCCTTGTGACCCTGTTTCGTCACCGAGCAATAAACAATGCTGGTCTGTCCAACGCACCGGCACGCCTTTAACAACTAAAGAACGTTTGAGCTTATGACGCAGTGGAGCTGTATATACCGCAGTGTATTGACGTATCCGACTTCCAGCAGACATTAATAATCTTCGAACGAGGTGATGGCGGTCGCACGTGCTGTTTTGCTTCTGGCCCTTCTCGGCCTTACAGCCGCAAAGCCCTTTGGACTTCTCGGAGACTTGTTTTCTGCCATTACCGACATCCGCACCGCGCCCGACATCCACACCGTGCCCGAACTCGACGTAGAACAATATCTGGGACGATGGTATCAGGTAACTTTGAAGCACAGTGCCACAACATGTTCCAGTGAACTTAAATAAAATAAAGTTGGACTCCCAACTCTATCAAGATTTTCCAAAAAACAGACTTTAGATAGAAAGTTCATTAACTTTTAAAGTTTCATATGTTTTCTTAAAAAAAAAAAACAATACAAAGCCGAACATGCCGAAAGCGGTATTGGTTGCAACCGCATATCGAAAGGCGATGATGTAAACACCTTATATTTCTTCCACTTTGTGTTTATGTGTAAAAATATTATCAAATGATGCGTGTCATTGAAAATTTAGCAATCACAACCAGCATTCATTATCCTAACTTGGCGCCATCGTTGCTATACTGATATAGGCTTTTACAAAACTACACAATAATGCGGAAGATAGGTCTCATCTTGTCTGATTTCGTGTCTTTATTTTGTATGTTCAAATCAATGACAGACTCGTGAGTAAGGAGACTGTCACATCTGCCAATTCTAGTGTAAGATTTGAAACTATCTTTCTTTTGGAAAACATTTCAAAATTTGATATTCAATAGCTTTCTTATTTTAGAAAAAATGAAATTCCATAACTTTATTTTTGTTCAATTTTGACGAGACCTCTATCACTTTTTGGTATGAGTTTTACTTTATAAAGAGTTGTTTGATACGTAATTTTCATAAAATTAATTTGCAGTTATCGGTGCAAAATTCTCATTTCTGAAATGCCTTTTGTGTGATAATTGTAGCTTCGAGGTTTTCATTATTCTGTTGACCGAAATAAAGGTTATTTAGACTGTCGAAGTCACAAATCATGCTATTGGACTTATTTTATATTATTTATTATTATTACTAATTAAAAGTCTTGTCATCGAATCTTCATTATGATTTCAGCAGTAAGATATGACCCACTTGGAGTCTAGAATAATCGAATGCTGAAACATTAATCTGAACTGTTACCTTTTCATTCTACAGATGTTCACTGATTTTGTCGTCACCTCCACATTTGAGAGGAATGCAGTGTGTGTTACGGCCGACTGTGAGTTTCCCATCGTTTCTATAAAATTGTCTATGTGATATGATAAACTTTCTTGAGGGAGTAATTCATGCTCAGATGTCAACCCTTCAGTCGAAAATACTGAAGATAGTTTTTTTTTATTTGTTTATTGCCTGAATGCCAGAATTTTTTGTTTAATTGATTGCTTCAGGCTAATCTTTAGGAGCTCTTTTCATCCTGGCTATTGTCACCTTGTCTAAACTTGGGTTAAACATGGAGTTAATTATCTAATCAGTTGATGAGGGACAACAGAAAACTACCGAAATGAATAGATAAATGGGACAGTGTCAACCTTGTAAAACAGAGAAAAGATCTATTCGGTAATAGACGATAAACATGGACTTCTATAATCGGGAATCGTGTAAAATGGCCTCCCAACAATGCTGGGTTGAAATTGTAGCAGGGCCAACTGAAAACATTGCAACAGTGCTCACACGAAAGAAACCGATATTATATATATATATATATATATATATATATATATATATATATATGTATATATATAATATATAATTATAATACACACACTTTGGTAAGCGATAACCGCTATTCTATAAGATTACTCCTACAATGAGGAGTGTTATCATTAGTATTCGTCCTCATCATCACTTCGTCATTATTCATGATGAATTGGACTTTACGAGGTTACTAAATGTTATTGTTGATATTGACATTGTTATGTGTTGTTTTCAATGTTATATATCTCTTACACTGAGTTTGATATTAATGCTGTTGTATATCTGTTGATTATTGTACGTCGATATATCCATATGTTAGAACTGCTTTGTGTGTTATATTATGCATGCATGCAACATGCAAACAAAACAAATTTCCAGAAATGGAGAGTAAAATAGAATAGAATTGAAGTCGATTGATTTGAACTGTCACATTTCCATGAACGAGGAGTAAGATCATCATAAATGAATGTCTAAGACATAACCAGACATGAAACATCTATTTTTTCCATAGATGGACTAAACGGGCCAGGAAACATTTCCGTGTACAACGCTAACAGGGAAAAGACACCCGACGGTGACCTGAACGACATCCGGGGCTATGCCACTGTTCCCGACCCGAGCCAACCCGGGAAACTCGAAGTGAAGTTCGATTCCGTACCGGGTGTATTGGGTCAATGTGAGTCAATAGTTCATTCACTCGTTCATAAATTATCGAATTTTCTTTTATCAATTCCCCACCTTTTTTTTTTCAGAAAATTATAGGGTTTGATTTTTGTTGTTGTTTTGCTTGTCAGCAGTTGTCAGCCGACAAATGCCGGAAGTTGCACCAGAAAATGTTAAGCCCCTCTCCCTCTTTCTTTTTTTTTTTCTTTTTGCCTTATCAGCCGATTTTGGGACATCCAAAATGTCCCCCACCATTCTCAAAATAAATCGGCGTTCCTGTTCCCATAAACCGGTCCTCCTCACTTTTAAAGATTTAGCGCTGGCCCTGTACCCGCACTCTCGCTACCTCCCTATGGACATTGTTACTAATTGATAGACGCTTTTCTGGTTATTCGAGTCATGTATCATATCTGATGACTTTGTCCTAATTCTCAAATCGTTCTTTGAGGAAAAAAAAAACACACACACACACCACAACTGTGGGTCTAATGAAAATGTGATTAAAAACTCCGAAAGACAATAAATTAAATCATGTAAAAAAAAAAGAAGAAAGAAACAGAATCAATATGTTTCGGCATACTCTTCAGGAAGTTCGCCTCCAGTGATTCTCACTCTCTATTCAATTGCATTTTGCAGACTGGGTGATCCGACTTGGTCCCGTCATTCAGGGGAAGTACGACTATTCCGTCGTTACGGACTCCTTCAAGATGACCCTCTTCGTCCTGGCCCGAGACCCGGACAAGTTCCGCACAGAGTACCAGGGCGAGATCCTGGCCTTCCTTGCGGACCAGGGCTTCACGAGGTTCTACAACCGGCCCATCGAGACACTCCAGTCTGAAGACTGCCAATACGCACCGAAACCACCAAACTGAAATATTATTCACATCGATGTAATCAACACGTCCTCCAAAACCAATCAAGCAAATATTTGAAAAAAAAAAAAGATGACAGATAAAAGCAATGGTTATCCCTTTTTTTAGGGCATCATCAATTTCAAGCATCTGCATCTCATGCATATCAATTTATCATACATGTATTTATATCAAACAGAAACTGGATTTCAAGAAATGATTCTCAGATTGCAAACGAAAAACATCCAATCGCGTCAATGTTCTACTATGTAAAACAAAATATCATTATCCCCATGCAATTATTGTGCATGTTATATGAATGTCTTGTACTTTATTTGAATAGAACTTGTAGTGATTGAAAATGAAGGGATCATTTGAATCATGTACCTTCACATTTAAATTCACATATCAAATCAAATCAAATCAAATCAAATCAATTCATATGAGAATAGGTACTTAACATGACTTTCATCAGATCAACATGTCAGTAAATACATGTAAGCGACTCACTATCTTTGTATATTATTTCAGACGTAAATAAATACCATGCAGGTACATACCTGGCATTTGTTGTCAATGGCCTTTGTCTCTCTCAACAGTATGATGTGTACAGCATGTTTAATTTCATATTTGGAATTTACCTTTATACAATGTACTTTGATCCAAAACAGCGTAGGTGTCTTTAATCTTTAATCCTTGGAATGACTGAAACATCCAAAAAACAAAGTAAAACAAAGCGATCGTAAGATGACATTGTATAACCGCAACTGATGACGATTGGCTTAAAGGGTGACAAGACATTTGCTCCTACGACATTTGATCCGGTCTTATTTTCTCAAATTCGGATTTTAATAGGGTTCGAGTCAGGGCTATGACAGAGTTTTAGGTTCAGTTTGATGTGAAGATTAGGGTTAGTCATAGGGTTATGTTTGGGGGTAGAATTTATGTTTGGCTCAGCGATATTTCATGGAAGCAATAAATATTGTCGAAGGAGCAAATTGGCATGGAACCTTTTTTTCAGATACGTATACTGTAGAAATAAACACAAACATGCAGTTCGTGAGTATATACACAAGAATATATATGTGTATGTATATATACATATATATATATATATATATATATATATATATACTGTATATATCTATATCTATATATATATATATATATATATATAAATTTATATATAATTATATGTATAAATATATATAAATATTCTACTAACCTATGAATAACAATCCTATAACATTATTTAACCAATATCCTTTATACACACGATATTGACGTCAGCATAGAATTGAAGACGGAATACATTATACTCGACATTATTGATTGTTCAAGCACGGAAGACAGAGAGGATGCTTAGGGATCTTTACAGAGCATGCATTCATGGTAAGAAAACAAAATGACAAAAGCTGTTATTTTGTAACTTCGATTCGTGTACTCTATAGTAGCCTTTTTACAAAGGCAGCTTGCAATAATTTGTGGACTCTCACACAGCGACACTGTTCCTATGACGACTCTGAGTAGACCTAAACATATACATTCAGGAAGCGATCAAGTTTGCGACAAAACCAGTAGGGATTTACAGAATGAACGTTGAGCATGATATATCTTATGAGCATTTTAAAGCACTTAAAACCAAATGACCAGAGACAAAAGGAATGTTGTAACCTTTATTAAAATACTGAAGTGGAAAACTGCACCAAAACAATAACTGCATGCTTTAATATAGAGCAGGATGTTTACCATGTACTCGTGTTTAAAGGGATGGGATAGTTTCGGATGAAATGGCACTTCAGGTTTCAAATATTTTTGATGATTTTTTTTTTACGATAATGAGAACCCTTTTATAAACTATGAAAGAGCATTATAATACTAAGATAGATACAACGTTTATTATTTGATGAAAATTGGTTTTGAAATGGCTGAGATATCCAAAACGAAGTGATCCTGATAAAAAGTGGGACCCATATTTCATTTGGATTGCTTTGTCTTAACTGTACAATGATGATAAACATTGTCCAAAAAACTTTGTTTTTTATATCTAAGCCATTTCAAAACCGAGTTTTATTAAATAAAATTTGAATTTCTCATAGAATCGTATGCTCTGTAATATTACACATATTTGGTTTCTATACGTATCTCTCTCTCTCAAAAAAAAAAACAAAACCAAAATAAAAGCCGAATCATCATCTCAACCAATGCTATATCACTTTAACGACTATAGGACTGTGCTGAATACGAAAGGACCTTTGACACATTTATACCCGAGACATGGATAGAGAACGTGTGAATCAAATTCAACAAATATTACGTAATCCTGATCTATGGTCCTCTTGACCGGTCGTTTTGAGCCTATCCCCTTGGTCAGGGACGTTTGCAGACGAAATCTCTAAACTTTTAATAGGCCTATATGTCAATAACCTACGTCAGAATATTGTGCAGCACACAACCTTGATACATGTTTACTTGACCACCATTGTGCGAACAATATTCCACTGGCGAACTTCATCTATCTCATTCCTACTGCAAGTTCTCTGAGAGCACACGAAAATGGCGGCTCCCTTCTTTCTTGTGTGTCTACTGTCTCTTCTTTCTGGAGTGACGCCCGCGGCTCTCCGACACTTCCGAGGTAAAAAGGACATCCACACCGTTACAGAACTGAAGCTCGACAACTACTATGGGCGCTGGTATGAGGTGCGTGTGCTTTCTAACGTTATTTAGTTATGATGAACTCGGTTCTCTCAAAGGGAAATTAGGGAGCAGAGAACGTGCGTCAAAGGAGTAGAGACCATAGTTCTAGATATGCAGCTTTGAGATCGAGAAAAGTGCAAGATTAAGGGGAAGAATGTACAGGTGAAGGGAAGAAAAAGGGAGCTGAAAAGGAGACGAGAGAGGAGGAAGAAAAGAATGAAAGGAGAACACATCAGGGGGATGCGTTAGAGAGAAAATCCCGCCATAATACATTTCAGTCACCTGTTGGGAAAAGGATTTAGGCGTCACGGTGTTGGGTGACGTCAGGAATCCTACTTATACACACTGTAATTATATATAACCTAGCTGATAGTTAAGCCAGGGTGCAGGTTTGCGATAAATTGTCGAGATGAATAGGTCGGTCGTTACTCTCTCTCTAAAAAAAAAAAAAGAAGAGTGAAAATGTTCACTCTTGAAGGAGTGAATAACAGAAAAGAGTGAGCAATCGAGTGAAATTGGAATGAATTTTGAGTGAAATTTTGGAGTGACCTCAGGGATCACTCGAAGATTTTGAAGGGATCTCTGAGGTCAATCCAAAATTAGTGAAAATGAACATTTTTACTCAAAATTCACTCTAATTTCACTCGAAACTCACTCTTTTCTGCTATTCACTCATTTAAGAGTGAACATTTTCACTTTTTTAGAGAGTACGAGATCACTGTGTGAAAGAATAAGGATCAACAAAGCAATGATTTGTTTTGAACGAGATGCGACAGGTCGTGAAATGTTAAACTTATTTCCATCAACTTCTTTCATGGGCTTATCAAAAAATGAATAAACTGTAGAATAGGTAAGATAATACTTCTGTTGTTTACCCTATCTATACTCCTACACCTTACAGATTATATAGGCAATGCTATGAAGACGCCTTGGCCTACACCTATCATAATATTGCCAGTGTGAAATGGAATGAAATACGTATAGTCGGGTCTACAGGAAGAAATAATTAGGGTGGCCTCGAAAAAGGTCTCCTATATCTGAGAATTTTCAACGAAGTACCATAGATCTGTAAACACTGCGATACCCTTGTTTGCACTATATACCTGTTTGATGGTCAAGGAATCGACGTTCGATGATCGGGTCAGTGTCAATTTATACACTGACCAGTAGGGTCAGCTGTAGTGGGAAAAAAGGCTGATCATATGACTTCATGACTTCATGACATGCCCCATATACTCAGAGGAAAACAATACAAACACGCAGGAAAGTGAGACAACAAGAGACGATTAGAGCAGATCTTATCTTTCTGCCCCTCTGAAAAGCATTAGACATATTATGAGTTTGATTGCAAAACGGGATAAGCACACATTTCAAACATTTTAAAGTGAGTCCATCAACAGATGGGCAATATTAAACCTTTCCAGTGAACGGTCTATCACTTGTCAATGCTTGTTGCATAACAAAGAATATTCTTGAAGATATTTGCCAATATTCTTGATTATGATAAAAAACTATATCTTGTTTTCCTATTATTTTCTGTTTGAGAACGCCTCGCAAACACCTCAAATTGACAAGAATGGAGTTAAGTCGTTTTGCAATCAAACTCTCAATGATGTCGCAACGTCTCACGTTTGTCCCTTGTAATGATCACTAATCCTATTATGATCCATAAATAGAGAAACAATGATCTACGATCCTATTATAATACATAAATGGAGAAATAACAGATGTAGGCCTATATCATTTTACAAATTACAACATAGTTCATGGTTGAATACACATCAGCTTTCGTGGTAATTCCAGTATTGTCCAACGATAATTTCCCTTTTCACTGTGTCTCTGTGCAGATGTATTCAGACCTGATTGTCAAGTCAACATTTGAGAGAAACTCATACTGCACCACAGCAACTTGTAAGTAAACTTGGCCAACTTTAAGTCAGATTCATAGAGAATTACAGGATACTTTATAGATTGACATATAAACTTCTCCAAATGCTGTAAAAGGTGTATAAAGTGGTAAGGTGAGAATTTAAAAAAACAAACAAATAAACGTTTATACACGTCAAAGCAGTTTACAACAGGAAAGCAGCTTTATCTCCAAACCATTTCGAGCTATCATGATGATTATAAGGCGTATTAATGAACGACATTACAAGGAAAGTTACCAGTAGCTTGAGTGCTCTCATACGCATTCATCTTATGTTTACCGGGAAGGTGGTAGAGCTTCCACCTCCATGGTTTAAAATCGCTAGTCCTGCACTCCGCCCCAGTTAGATTATGTTTCCGCACGGTGACTGTGCATAACGTTTTTTGTAACATTCTCAGAACCATTTCATGTATTTCATAATTGATTCAGGTGTTACGCAGTGAAGATGTCCTTGACACTGAGGGATTTTACTTCTTCGTTTTTTGTTTTGTTTTGTTTTTTTTTTTTTTTTTTAATTCAGATGGCAAGGGAGACAACAATACAGTCACTGTTTTCAACTCCGGTCGCCTCGGCTCGCCCACCGGCTCACCAAGTGAAATTTCTGGCTATGCCTACGTCCCCGACCCGGCGGAACCGGGCAAACTCAAGCTGAAGTTCCCAAACATTCCCCTCGGCGATTGTAAGTGAATTAGAAAATATCTATAATCACACATTTAGCACTTAAGTCACGTCAAAACATTTTAGACATAAAAAAGAAAACCAATGCTTTTATAGTTTTACTTTGTATATGTATATGTATTCGTAAGTATATGTTTCATGAGAAGTAAAGTTATTCAGAGATACCCATTGCATGTAGACCTAGGCCTATTTTCTCCGAGTGGTTCATATTCAAATTACAGTACTTGCAATTCGAAAATGCATTTTTTTTCCTCTGAAAGGACTAATAGGGTGGGTAGGCCTAGCCTATACACGTAGTTTGTAACGTTTGCTACTGCCAAATTTCCTCCTTGCCATTTTAAACAGTTCTTAGTAGTAGGCCTATATTTAACCGGGCATTTTGTATGTCTGTGTGTAGATCTACAAATTGTACACTTGTATTTGCTATGATTTCCAATCTTTACATTATACATTCAACTATGCTACGAGATACAGACGAAACATGTGATATTCGAATAAGGAACTGATGCGGAGCTTAAATTTCGCCCAAATAGAACGTCCCAAATAAACAAAAAGTTTGAACAAAATGAAGAACAGACAAATCTTATCAAGTAAGTCTGACTTTGTCCAAAATTGTGAACAATCACATCATAATAATGAATCATTATATTCATGATTATAATGTTGATCTAGTGCAGAAAGTCTGGTCAATATTAGCAGTCGCCACATGATTTTATGCCTTGTAAAAATCACCATTTCTTTCCTGCGTGCAACCAGACTGGGTAGTGGCCCTGGGGCCAGTGGAGAATGACCAGTATCAATACAGTGTGGTCACTGAGCCCAGCATGCTGCAGCTCTTCATCCTCGCCCGGGATCCCGAAGACTTCCGCCAGAAGTACCAGGACCAGGTCCTGGATCTCGTGAAGGAGCTGGGCTTCACACGGTTCTGGAACAAGCCTCTGATCACGTACCAAGGATCAGACTGCATCTACCCTGACCCTCCCGAGTTGTAGATGGGATAACCTTATAAGATGACCTTACCACGAAAGCGTGGGAAGATCTTGTAAGAACGATACACCTGTAAGATATTGACTGTGCTTGCATGCATAATAGGTGCTTTCATTGACAAATTGCGTTACCAACACACACGCTGGTATTCATTTATTTATCTTAATCTATCTCCTTCTTCTTCTTTTTTTTTTCTTCTTCTTTTTTTATAATGCCGGATTCGCTGGTGGCAGTCATTTATTGTATGATAATGAGGTATCATGGTTAAACCTGTATTTGGTAATATATAAATTATGTACAAATTATCTTCGGACTCAAATCATTTTATTCTACTTATAACATTTGTGAGTAACCACACTCCAAATCAGTGGAAACTCAAGCGTACGGTGACAAATGTTTTTGATTTTGTGCAAATTGTAAAGGCAGTATTACCTAAATTCAATCACATTTCAGTTGCAAGGTGAGACGGGAGGCAAATGCAAAGAAAAAATGGAAATGATCCCTAATTTCTATTCTCACAGGGAAATAACTCTAGATGTAGAGAGGCCAGTAAATATGTGTGCAACAATGTGAAGGTAAGATTCAGAGTAAGGGCATGCCAATAGGATTATACATGTACTAAGTAAAAATCCAATCCCTTACGAACGATGCACGATGAGAACTAACCGTCACACCTGATTGGGTTATAAATATTCATTCAGGTCTACTAGTAGTGTTGTTTTGGTGATGACTTTGATTTTAATGATGAGTTCAGTATTTGAGATTCAAGCAACAATTCACTCATCTATATGTATTTATACTCATATACACATTAACATTTTGATGCCTGTAAGATATCATATCTTGCTGTACCAATAAAAAACAAATCAGTGAATACTCTTCTGCAAGACTTCTCTTTATACCATAAGTTGTAAGAATTCCATCAGCATGTTCAATGACCATGGTAAAATGTGTAAGTTACAAAAGGAAAATGCACTTTCAAGTTTCGATCATGGCAAAACTTGGCAGCGACACGAGGAAAAGTGGGCAGAGAGACACATAGGCAGCCATACAGACATACATACAGACACAACGTACAGCATGACATAGCACACTTTGATATGAATGCAACGCCTACTATTTACAGCATGGGCATACCTCCCACGGTACTTGTACATGTATATGGTACATCTGCAATGCACAGCACTTTGCAAACAGCAATTTTCAACTACGATAAACAAGGTAAAGACGGGGGGTAATGATCCAACGCATATGGCATTTCCTGATTCTACCATTTATTTCTTGATATATACCTTTGTACAAACTCCTAAACATGACAAGTTTACACAATCTGTTCTCGCACACTACTAGTTTCAAGCTACATCCTATAATAATTTGCTGATGACCTGAACAAATAGCAAACTTGACTTGAAAAGTAAACTTTTTCAAAGAACGGTTTTTGAAATGTTCATGATCGTGTATGAAGCAACATTTTTACCATTTAAGGAGAAGCCCATCAAAATAATGGGATCCCTGTGAATAAAACAGTACCACAGCAACAAATGCCTGATATCTCCATACAATGATTATGCAGTAAGTCTCAAGTTTTAAAGAAAATCAGTAGCTACTCATAGCATGTATGACTCAATATATCTTGCCACACAAACATCTTGGCATGTATGATGTCAATCTCTGAAGTCATGTGCCATAAGACTTTGCACTTTGTTGAAGCAGATAATTTCATTACAGACAAAATCATGGACATCTTTCACTGTCTAGCTCAATAAAGTTGTCAAATTTGTGCATATTTATGTGTATATGTGTTGAGAGATTGCCCATAATTGCTTGATTATGGTGATCTTGTGTGTATGCATGGAATGAATGTTGTACAATGTACTAGTAAAACAAATAGAGTGCACTCCTGTTGTAACGAACACAGTTATAACAAAATTCTGATTACAACAAAGTAATAACTTAGGCAGTAACGTTATTCATCCTATGTATTTTTACTGTTTATTTGTTTGGTTAAAACAAAATTTCGATATAATGAAAGAAAACTGCCGATCCCAAGGACTTTGTTATAACAGGAGTCCACTGTAAGATATCTTACACTCTGTAAAAGTGGACAATTACAGGCATCCTTGTCAAAATACGGCCAAAAATGCTCACAACCTTCCTTGTAGTAACTCCTTCAAAAGGATTCTCAGAGAGAACCCCATGCTTGACACAACAAGAACTGTTCCAATTCCTTCACACTCAGCCTCTTGTGTTTCACCTGTGCACAATATATTGACCTCCCTCCCCTCCCATAGGAATTAATTTATGTGTCAATCAAGCTTTTGAAGACATCCACTGGTGGTTAATCATTATGTCATTTTCTTGATGTCACTCAGATATACTATGTACTTTCCAGGAATTATGGATTCACACAATTATCCTAAGTCTCTGCTAATAATGTACAAAATAAATATGTTATACAACTGTACATGAGCTGTACAATGCCAACAGATAATACAGACCGAGTGTTGCAACATGGGCGCAATAGTTTTTGTTGTTATAGGAATGCTATAATTTGTACAAAGAAAAGCAAAAAAAAAAAAAAATTATTAGTGACTTTGTCTGCCAAGATACTTGACTCACTCTTATTTGAGGCTTCATGAGGGAATGATAACTACATGTATTTGATATGCAAAGCCTCACACACTGTATGACATACTTTTAGTCTGACAAAATGAAAATCTCATCTGTAACACAAAGATGATGAACAGTTTGGAAACAACATCATAATCTTGACTTGTTTGATTATCATGCTCTTGAATGCTTATAAGCAGGCAACCACAGGATAGATGGCTTTAAGTCCCCTCTGAAAGACCAGACAATAAGCATAAATTGTCTTGCCTAGAGGCACAACTGCTCCTGCCAAAGGACTCAAACCAGAAATGCCAAGACTGAGAGTCTGCATTGTTCTCCACTGAGCCCCAACTGCTCCTCACTAGACTCTAGAGATTGTGTTGAAGTCCAACTGGAAATACGATACACAGCGTTTCACCAGTATTACAGAGAAACATGTGTAAATAACGAAGCAATAGTCTGACCATATTCAAAGTTTCCTCACATGTTGTTATCACTTTTACTTTCCTCAGTATGAGGAAGTAGGGCAGATTAATCCATACTAGATTAAGCAAAGTGGTGTTGGCTTTCATGGCATACTAGCAGCATATTCATGCACTATTAGATGTGCACCAGTATCTATCGAACATCAATGTAGTACCACGTGAAATGTGTGATGTTACCCAACTTTCTTTGAAGGTAGCTCCCTTCTTATATCTTTTAACCAGAGTTGGGTTCTTGAATACAAAAAGACAACAGTGTGTAAAAATGTCTTCCTTGGGGAAACTGCCTCCACATTCAAATCGTGGTCAAAATGTAACATGTGACACCTAAATGTTTCTTCAGTATTGTCAGATGGAACCTGAAAGACACCTTGAGCATTTAAGGAAAATTGAATGATACCGATATCCTGTTAATATCACATGGTGGTTTGCGTCGACCTGACAATTTTGTACATATTTTACAAATGCCAACAGCCAGCTACAGAGAACATTGGAAATGGCAAGAACAGAAAGAGAGCTACTACACACAACATAGACTTAAAACATACAGTTCAATATAATGTCAATAAGCATTAAGAAGATTGCACCACATTTGAAGTGGACCAATAATTTCCTTGACATCCTGCTGCAATTAACTCTTTATGTGCCACGTTCTCATGCCCACCTCAGTTGACAGCATGCCAAGATCACATATTTTGCTCAAACGCACAAGCCCACCTAAACCTATAAATAAGTCGCCGAATGCCGCTGTACATTGAAAGCTTGCATTATGTGGTGATTTTATATCAAGGGGTGTTTCCCATTGGATTTGCATGTGAAATTTAGGTTTCTGTCACTGTTTTGTGTGCAAAATTTAGACTTGAACAATATAGTAACTACTGGTCATTTGAAAGAAAAATAATCATAGATTTGTCATAAGAATTACATTATAGCAAAGCTTGGCCTTTTCTCTGCAATCTTTGCTCATTGTATATCCATTGTCACAAAATCTAAAACAAGTTTAATACATAGATCTGAAAAAGCATGCCTATGTTGCAGTTTCAGAATAATGTCGCACACAGGGGGTTCACACTGTGGCTCATAGAGAGTTGAGTGTTGGCATTCTTGTGCAGGATATTGACTTTTCTCCGGAAGGCTGGTAAGAGGAGCATGAGCCTTCTCCTCTCACTCTTAGTCGTTTCTTGGTCTAGATACCAGCGCTGGATGGTTCTAGTCTCTCATTTAGCTTCCAGCATCGGCAAGAAATGTTGGTAGTACCCCCTGGTCACATCGATCATGAGTTCCTGTGTGCATTCTGGCAGCTCCCCTGATATCGAGCCTGTGAGAATGATAGTAATGAGATTGCAGCTTACATCATCAGAACAGGCATCAGCATCATCATCTTGCTTCACCCGTCTGCTCATGGGGATGCTTGTTTTCAAATCTGTCACTCTTTCTGTGGATAATTTCTGTGATTGTCTATACACTATGAAAATGGAAGATGAGCTCATTAACCACTCCCCCAACAAAAAAAAAACCAAAACAAAACAAAAAACATAACAAATATTGACCATGTACAATGATTATGAACAAACCCGAATCATGTGGTTGACACTCCATCCACAACATAAAGCTGTCACATATTACAGGCAGCTTCACTTTCCATACTACAGTAGTAATCTCTCACATAAATTCAAAAGTATTTCATAAAAGTCAGGGACATACATGCCCACTCTTTCTCTCCCCTTTTTCTGTATGTTTCTTTTTCATACTTTCTCTCTCATTGTCTCAAGCCTAAAATAAATAGTTTTGGGTGACGCGACATTTGCTCCTGCGACAGTTGCTCCGGTCTAATTTTTTCCAAGGACTTAGGGTTAGGGTTAGGGTTGTGATGGAGTTATAGGTCGAATTTGATGTGAGGATTAGGATTAAAATCAGGGTTATATTTGTGGGTAGAATTTATGTTTGGCTTAGCGTGCATATATTTTGTGGGATCAATTGTCGCAGGAGCAAATGTCATGGAACCGCAGTTTTGAGATACACATGATACGTCGTAAGGTGAAGTCTAACCTGGGTTGCCACCGATGACAGTGAATGGAGGAACAACAGTCTCAGGAGGAAGGTATGTGTTGTCAGCTATTGCACAGCAGTCCTTCAGCACACATCTCCTTCCCTGATTTCAAGACAAAATGACAAAACAAAACAAAACAAAAATAAAGCATGCTACAAAGAATAGCAACACTTCAGACACCTCCTGTACTTCACCGCCATACTGCATCATAGTACTTATCATACTTGTAGTTTCTTTACAAGAATGCTAAAACATGGTGTAAACTGGTGCCTCATACTGTAAATCTTTCTCAGCATTCAAATGACAAACAAACTGTAAAAGGCAACTGCATACAAATGATTTCACAATTGCTCATTGTACTGTTTACATAAAAACTGAAGTACCATTCCCATCAGCAGTCAGTTGGTTGTAAAAGCTACCACACACACACACACACACACACACACACACACACACACACACACAGGGTAAAAATGAATGGCATATATCACGGGCAATGACCATTTAAAAATCTATAATAGACTCATCATACGGCTGAAATGTCTCACAATTCTGCATGAAAGTTGTCCAAGTAGAAGGAAATGAGTGATAATGTATTTGTGCATACATTATTAGCATCACTAAAGAAACAAAGGTATAGATTTTGTCATTTTTGACAGACTGCTACACAAAGAACCGATGTTCATTTGAGCAGAATGGATAGAAATTCCTACCACTGACATGGGACCTTACCTGCCTAGAATATTGACTTTGCATTTTGAATGCACATACTTTTGATGAGCTATTGACCTCTACCCACAAATGGTTGTAAAGAGACCTTCTGTTCCTTGAACTGTATAATCAGTGCAAAAAATTTGCCTGTTTGTTGTTGGGGTTTTTTTGCCACTGAAAGTGTAATATCTATAAAACATCAACTCCAACATATCCTACTTGGAATTTTGTGTACAGGATGCTATTAGTCATGGTTCCTGTTAAGAACTATTCTTGCAACATTCATTGTAACATTACAGAATGGGACACTTAACTTGAATGTTAAACTGTCTGTTAAACTATTTCATTACTCTCAAAAATGATTTCCTTTTAATACATTTTGAAGGGGAAGGAGAGTTTTCTTTTCTTAGTTGAATGCACATCAATCAATTACTTTAGAAGTTAACGCCAACTGTCCCTAATGGAAATTTCAAGTAGTCATTCAGCTACCAGCGGTGACTTCATTGATCCTCTATGATGGCTAAAATACTCCAAGCAACAACAATAGAAAAAAATTATGATTATTATTTTTTTTAAATTAAATATAACCTGTTGAGGACGGGCAAATTTTGCTACAACTCGCATTTCCAATGCACGAGTATACTTGGGACTTGTCCTCAACGGGTTAAAGTGTTTGGAAACTTACAATGACACAGTTCTTTCCTATATGAACATAAGATCCAACTTGAGCAGCGTTGACTATGCAGTCTTCGTCGATGAATACATGGTCTCCTATGTGCAGAGGGAAGAATGCCACTCTAAAGAGAAATAAACAAGACGAGTTTGGGATTAAAGTTATCTCTCAGAAGTTTATTTGTCTCAAAACTCTTTGTCTAAAAATCTGTGTGTGGTGATCTACAATTCAAAAGGGAAAAACAATCAAAAATGCACAAGTGGTACACAGAACTGTAAAGGAATGCAACATTATATGACAAGTAGTGGCAGCAACCACAGACTTTCTCACAAAATTTCCTTGCAGATAGAGGCATGTGTAGGCCTACATGTGTCTTTCCAAACATGGTTGCCACTGGGTTGTATCTTCCCTCATTGCATTCTTTAGTTTTATTTCGTTTACATTTAGGACACTGCACATTTACTCCTCCACTAATGCTTGATTTGTTTCTTTCTCTTAATGATGTACTACAGCAGGCATTTCAGTGGTAGGCTAGCGATATGTATGAAATGACATCTCCCTCCCACTCCCCCTCCCCCCCCCCCCCCCCAAAAAAAAAAGGGACCAGACACAGACAAGCACACACACATATGCACAAACATGCACAAATCCATCCAAGCACACAGGCATACATACTGAGCAACATATCTCACCCTTTGCTGAATTTCTTGAAAGGTGGTCGGATCACTGTCCTTGATCCAATGATGCAGTGTCTGCCTATACGAACGTTGGCAAGGTCACCCCTGATGATACACTCTGAATGAATGATTGACTGCAAAATTGGGGACAAACAACAATGGCAAAAACTGTAACTGCATCTTAGCATATAGTAGTCAGCACGCATAATTAACAAGGTCATGGCAGTTACTAATTTTTCATTGGGGGGGGGGGGGGGGGGTGGGTTAACACAAATCTCAGATGTTGGGTGCTACAGGAGACATCTGCTGTATTTTGGTTATTTCATTTTTTAATGAGACAGATCTGTAAATGGTCAGGTTTTCTAACTGCCAGAGAGGATGACTCACAGAGACAAAGTTTGAACATCTTCTCCAAGAAAGAAAGAAAAAAAAAATGAACATATTGAGGAACAGCTTTAACTCATAGGCAGGAGGAATAGTAGTACCGCACATATTCATGTTATACATGGTCAAATGACATGAGGCTCACTGCTGGCTAAAATTAGAAATGGACATCGCAGAAGATGACTTTGTCGATGGTGTTGTTATTAATTTTGCTAATTTTGCATACCTGGTAGGTGATAATATCACTAGTTTGAAGAGTAACATGCATGTTCATTCACTCACCTTGCCATTTAGGACTATATTCTGACTGCCACAGAGTACAGACTGCCTGCTCACCTTGTTCCCAGATGCCTGCAATGATACAAAGTATTTCAACTATGAATCACACCTGGCTTTGGGTAAAGAATTACTGGTGTGTGCGTCACCACACATTTCACACTGACACCTGATGCACTGATCACATACATGTAGAACAACTCACACACTCTATTCTGGGATGGTGGTACGTCACTTGCCATTAACCCATTCCCTATGGGAACTTGGTTACTTTTGTGTTAAGTCTATGGGGATTTAAGAATTCAATATGGAACGGGTTAAAAGAGTGTCGTAACATGTAGAATTGGAGTTTACTACCACTGCAACAACTCCCCAGTGGCATGGATTTTGAAAGTGCCACTCCTGTGAATCCCAGCTGTCTGCTGTTAACCACCCATGGCCCTGCCAAGGAACTTGACAATAAACAGTAGATAGATGCAGTACTGTTAGACTTTTCAGAGGCATTTGACAAAGTACATGTACCACATGAAAGACTCCGGAGAAAAATTAGCCTTTTATGGTATCTAGGGTAACTCCCTCTGTTGGAGCAGAGATTTCCATATGTATCATGTACATCAGGTTGTGTTTGAAGGAGCTAATTCACTCTCATCCGGTGTCACCTCAGGCATACCCTAAGGGACGGTACCATCCAGTCGGGGACAATGCCAAGTACTTCGGGGCACAAATCGACAAAATGCTCCACTTGCTAAAATGGCAGTCTTTTGCAGAAAGAAGAGCTCAGCAAACAGTCATTAAATGCTGTACTACATCTTGCATCATGGACTGATTGCCATCCAACCAACCTGAACCACCTTGCATTTAACCCAGTAACACGATCATCTGGACAACAACATGCTCAATATCGACAGCATCTCTAGAGGACCTCTGGGTTTCAAAAGTCCTCCTTTCCATTTTCCAAGTGTCATACTGGAACCAGCTCCCCACCAGTGTTACAGCCGCTTCTTCCCGAGAACAATTTAGGATGCAGCTGGTTGGAATATAAACTACGGTGTACTCTGCACAAGGAGCACCTTTTACCTTGTATACAGTGTGAATACATTGGTAACCTCATAATTTTTTTTTTTCATTGAGGATCAATCATTGTAAATGTAGCATTGGCATCTAGGGGTCCATCTTGCATCCCTATGACCCTAGTTTACACACAGCATGCACTGTTAGCTGCACTGCATGCACAAAATACGGAAATACACTGTCCCTGACGCCACCCAGAGAGAGGTCAGTAAACTTTTACCTCATCTGGAAGAACAAGGAGATGGAGGAGGAGGAAGAGGAGGACAAAAATGAGATTTAATATGGGAAAACAAGAAAAGTTAATTTGCTTCATACGTACCCACCATGAAATGATCACTTTCCGCAATAATATTTTTGAATAAAAATAAATTTTAATCTTACCGGCGATATCAAAGCCTCATGCAGTGCACGTGCAGTCACTTTATCATTTCAATAATTAAATTAGTGCCACATACACAATAATAAAGAATGCTCAACTCAAATTCAACATCCTACAGGTCCAGTTCAGTCAATACTATACTTCAGCCCTGCCCCTGCACTGGCTAGATTTAAGATGATAGATCCAAGTAGCCACTGCTTTAGTCGGCCAGAATCCAACGCCAAATCAGAGGCGTGGGACTTCGATACACACACCCACGGCTTGTTGAAAGCCGACAGTACACGTATAAAATGTAAACATCACAAAATAATCAAAAAATTCTATAGAGTTTATACAGTACGTAAGAATCTGAAAGACAGAATAAATTTAAGACACATACCGTTTCTATATATTCAGCTTTCACGTAAAATGTGTCTTGTTGTTCCATGATTTCAGGAACTTTACGTGCGTAGCAGGGATGCAAGAAAAATTGTTTCAATTTCACTGCTGCCCTCTGCGTCGAAATCTTTCCAACGACACACAAGCAACATGGCAGGGGACGAAGAGAGCATGACTGATGTGGCAGACGAGAGCCAAGGCCCGAGTCAGAAGGAAACATTTACCCTAGAAAGTATCCTTTTATTATCATTGAAGTGCCATTTGTAACCATGTTCTTCTAAGGAGCGAAAAAGTGAGATAAGTGCGATAAGAAAAGTATCAGCCACGTCCAGAATTGTATAACATATGAGCATGGCTGCAAAGTGAGCTAACTCTGTGCTGTGGCATGCTGCGCTGGTTGTGTGTGCGTGAATGAGTAGATGAGCGTGGCCGAATGTAAATTGTGCACGGCGGTGCTGGTAACATATGGGCCAGTATTATGGCATATATATCTGGGACTGAACCCTGCTGGGCTGACGAAAAGGTGGACAGACCTAGTCGTAGAATCTCTAGAATCTCACACTTTATGCCTTTTTGAGTACACATAGAACGATTGATGGTTCGGTATTCGATTTAGTATGAGTTAATTAGTGCCTGGCCTGGAATGAGTTTTGTGCGAAAAGGGGATTAATTTATAAATTTGTTTTGTCAGCTTGTTTGTTGTTTATCAAAGAAAAAGGGGGAAGGGAGGGGAACTCTGCCTCTGGTCATTCTGTTCCTTGAAATTCATGAATCCTTGGTCTATAAGTTGAAAGAGGCTACAGTGTATACTACTTTAATATCCCTGTTTGCAGCATAAAGAAGCAGGTTTTGTGACCTTGGAAAATCTTCCACAAATTCCAAGTCATAAGTATTAAATTGTACGGTTACCAAAATTGTATGACTTCTTCAACATGCAAGACACCCATAAAGCTCATCGATGCTTCACATGATCAAGAGTGACCGGTCAATGTGTGGTTAGCACGTCCCTCTTTGCAGCAGCGTATGCCGGTTAGCGGCAGTGTGTCTGATTTTGTGGCATGGGGTGTTCTGGTTTGTGGCACCATGCAATAAGGTAGTAGTACGCGCGATCACAATAAGGCTAGGTTGTAATAGCACCAGCAGACTGCATGCGTTCGGTGAATGCAGGTCTGATAGGCCATCTGAAGCAAATCGGAACATGCGCCCTCTACCCATGCCCTGTTTGTGGCCTCCCCTAAGAACCTTGTTTATTTATTTATTTGAATATTTGTGGCAGTCGGGAGTAGAACTTATTAGGCGATTCTCTAATGCTCTTCAATGCTATTGTACATCAACTAAAATTTTAAAAAACAAACAAACAAACAAACAAACAAACTTATGAGTTGATTCTGTAATACTCTTGTACATCAACTAAAATTCCAAAACAAGTTATTCATTCTGAGTTGATCTATCTAGTTATGTCCATTTAAGCTTTACTGATTAGTACTTTGTGAACTTTAATACTGGCTTTAGAGGCTTCCTTGGGAATTTCCAGTTGTTTTTCAGCTAAAGAGAATCATATGTGTTTTGTCCCACATACCTGTAGAACAAAAGCAGGAGTTACTTTCACTTGTTATTAGAAGTGGGAGTACTCTTGCACCTGATTGGGTAGTTTCATCTGTGGATGAAACTGCCCTTGCCGCAAATACATCTGTAAGCACCCTGCCACAAACCTAGATAAGTGTTGTGGATTTAGAAAGGCAGTTTGGTTGGTTAGACTAGAGGGATTTTTTTTTTTTTTTTTTTTGTGAGGTTGAATGATATGATTTGCTCATGGTATCAGTCCTTGACAGTGTCTATCTTCACTGCTAGTTCTGAGCATCATCAAAGAGTCTCAACAGCAGCATGGTATGCGCCACGGTGATTACCAGCGATATAGGTGAGTCCAAAATACCAAAGACGCATTTCAAACAATGATACACAGTGTAGTAACAGTAGAAATAGTAATAGTAGTAGTAGTACAACTGTAGTAATGATAATAATAATAATGGTAATAAAAATGCCACTGTCATCACAATAACAGTGATAAATACCAAATGATAACATGTCATGCTGTATATTGCAAGGGTTGAGAGTGGTATGATACTCTGTATGGGGCTGCACCATTATACATCATTCTATGCATGTGACCCACTCATGATGTACTGAAGTTATTTTGAATGGATAGAGTGCCTTCATAAGTATTAAGTGAGAAATGAGATGGACATTATGATGTTAGAAGATGCCAACTATCCTTTGGTACACTCTGAGTTACCAAGAAAAAAAAGTGATGTGAATATTGATAATAAAAATAATGATAATAATAGTGATAATAAAAGGTATTGATAATCAATTTTTATCTGTGACTCTGGTTGGCTTTGGTTGAGCATGTTAGCAGACCTAGTCAAGGAATCTGCTTAGTGATGAGCAAGAGATTGAGTCAGAATGTTACCCCTTTCAAGTCAAACAGTAAAGGAAGTGCCCGTACCCACTGCACACAAATTCCATTTTGCCTGTTCTTGTCTCGCGTGTACTTACACTAAGACAAAACTGTGTTGCAACTGATCGACAAATTGCCCTACATCGACGTAAATATTATTTTTTTTATTTGTATTTTTTCATATGTATTTTTTTTTATCTGCGTCGATGTAGGGCAATTTGTCAATCAATTGCAATGAAAACATCTCTGGAGAATTTCATGAATTTGCACAATACTGTGTTTTGATCTGCGAGTGGCAGAAGAATGGACTGTTTTTGCAGTCACACATTGTAACAGGAAAGTTGCATTTGACTTTTGGGGGTAATTTTTGTTGATCTCTCCTTCACAGGAGTTATTGTTCGAGGCGGCTGAGGAGGATACGCAAATCTCTTAAATTCAGTTATGGAAATAGAAACAAGTATGTCAAGAGGCAGATCAAAGAAGATGTGATCACAGATGTCAGGTGAGTCTGTTGCTGTCAAAACACTATTTACAACCTTGTGTTTTATTTATGTCATATATTAAAGGGGATGGCTAGTAACTGATCAGTGGGAATCAGTGGGAATGCTGAGGGATGATTGTTCCAATCCTTGTGGGATTCATTTAAGAGTACATTATATATCTATTCTTGTGTGAAAATTATTTGCTTCAGAATGATCTCATATTCAAGTAATGTGCAGTTTAATGCTTCCAGGTAAGCGTCCCTGGTCAGTGACAGGGCATTTTTGTGTCTGTAAAGGGTGTGTACAGTTCTGGTCGAGGTGAGGATTTAGCTTTTAACGTTTTGCGAGATATTCAGAAACCACTCTATGAGATGTCAAAGAACATGCAGTTCTAAGGGGTATCAAAAATTTATTCGATCAAAATTGGTTTTGAAATGGCTGAGATATCCAAAAACAAGGTGAAACAAAGAGATCCTAATAAAGTTGTGGCGTGTCGCCTTCTATTATTAGCACTTTTTTTGATATCTCAGCCATTTGAATACCAATTTTCATCAAATAAACGTTGAATCCTTCTTAAAATTACATGCTCTTTCATATTTCATAAGAGGCTTTTCATTATCTCACTTGGGAATGTTCAAAACATGAATCCCCACCTCAACCAGTACTGTACAGTCCCTTTAATGGGACATTCACATGAGTATATTGAATAACATAGTAAGTTTTAGATATAATATACCTTTGAAAATAAATGTCCCAACATTTTTATGCCTCCGCCACGAAGTGGTGCCGGAGGCATTATGTTTTCGGGTTGTCCTTCCGTCCGTCCGTCCGTCCTTCCGTCCGTCCGTAATGATTGTTGTGGACAAGGTAACTATCGAAACCTGTTGAGGTATCCTAATGAAACTTGGCATGTATGTGTATTAGGGGGTGAAGTTGTGCCTATCAACTTTTGGATGCACATGCTCAAGGTCAAAGGTCAAGGTCAAATACATAAAATTTCACTATTTCCACCATATCTATTGAATGCCTGAAGATATTTTCTTGAAACTTAGTGTATACATGTTTTACCCAATCAAGATTCTCTGGTGAAAGTTTGGGTCATGAGGTCAAAGGCCAAAGGTCAAAAGGTCAGGGTCAAATACATAAAATTTCACTATTTCCACCATATCTATTGAATGCCTGAAGAGATTTTCATGAAACTTAGTGTATACATGTATTACCCAATTAAGATTCTCTGGTGAAAGTTTGGGTCATGAGGTCAAAGGTCAAAGGTCAAAAGGTCAAGTAAAAATATTAAAACTTCTTTTTTTTCTCCGTACCTTTGAAAATTGTTCAAGATATCTTCATGGAACATAGTATATACATGTACTGACTGGAAGTGATTATCTAGAGAATGTAGGGTTCATGGGGTCAAAGGTCAGGGGTTAAAGGTCAAGTGCAAGACTTCAAAATGTTACTATTACCCTCATATTTATGCAATGCCAGCAGGGTTATTTTTTACACTTGGTGTATGCGTGTGTAACCTAATAGAAATTCTCTGGAAAGGTTTTTTTTTTTTCTCTTTTTGCCTCAGAGGTCAAAAGGTCAAAGATTAAGTGAAAGTGCTGAACTAACTTTTTCCTCCATATCTCGGAAGTGGCTCAAGTTACCTTGAAACTTAGTACATATTATGCATGTTCTACCTGAAAGTAATTATCTTATGAATTTTAGGGTCAAGGGCCAGATGAAAATGGTAACAATTTACTATTCAATTCAGAAATTGCACTTTTTCTCCACACCTGCACCTTGAAAATTACTCAATGCATAAATGTATGAATGGGTCAAAGTCAAGTTAAAGTCCTTAAATCCCTAGATACATGCTCTCCTTTTCATCCAATTAAACCTACGTCAAGGAAGGTGAACATTCAACACATTTGTGACAAACTTGTCATTCCAATATTTTGCCAATTTTGTGAAAATGTAATCACACAGTGTCCACATGTACTATCTAGACCTATTGGGAAAATCATGCATTATGGCGGAGGCATACCAGTCGCCAAAGTGACATTTCTAGTTTACAATTGCTTCTCATTCTAGGTTTCTGTATCTACCCCTTGTGTGTGCTGAGAGAGCATGGAGTTATGCGATGCAGCTCAAAACAGAGGGAAACACGGAGCCACGGAAGCGCTTCCATGTCATTTCGCGGCTGCGCAAGGCAGTCAAGTATGCCACAGAGCTGGAGACGTTAGTACAGAGTGACAAGTGCGATGCACGGTCGAAGCTGGAAGCTCAGGTAGGGCGATCTGCTGGTGTTTGTCACTTCATCGTTCAGAATATTGCTCTCATATTACTTGAAACTGATTTTCACTTGAAATACTGTCCTTCTTGCCTTCAGTATTTTCCTTAGTCTTTACCTGCTTAATATTATAGATTTATTTTTTTTTTTACTATCACTATTAATATTTTCATTCTTCAGTTTTCTCATGCAGAATTTCTAGTACAGGTTCAAAATTTTGTGTCTGTAATATCCTATGCCTTTTCCTGTAAATGACAAAGACAAAGACAGGACTGATTTGCATTGCTTCAGTGTTCAGAAACAGAATAGTAGTTGCTCTATATAATTTTATTTTCTTATGTATACAATGTTTATAACATTTCCCCCCAGGCTTACTGTGCATGGATGAAAGGCATGGTGTTCTTTGAGCTGGAACAGTGGGAAGACTGCATAAAAACTCTCAGTGCTGCAAAGTGAGTACAAATTTGTTCATGTATTCTCGGAAGGTTTCCATGGCGAGAGGCATAGTTCTTCTTGGAATGAAAAGTGGGCCTGAAAAGGACCAACGCAGTCAACTCATTGATCCTTTTCAGGACCACCTCTCACTCCAAGAAAGAATTCTATGCATGGTGTACTGGAAATTACCTAGAAATTTGTTCTTGTCACAAGATAAACAGGTGTATCTGTGTTTTCTATGATGTATGTGTTTTCTTTCTTGTTCCTTGATCACATCTTAAGCAAAGATACCATGAACATCAAACAGATGAATGATTGTAGATGCTGAGTATGTGTGTGAAACTTGAGGGAAACTTTAGAAATCCTGCATCATGCTGAAGTGATGTGAAAGGAAACAAAAATATGCAGTGAAAAAGAGGAGAAAGATCCTCATACACTTAAACACCCCATCCCCACCCCTTCAAAAAAACAAAACAGAACAACACAGAACAAAATAAAACATGAAACAAAACAGCAACAAAAAGGTACCAAACACAAGTGCAGGGTAGCAATGTAATTCCAGTGAAACATTCATTCATTATATAGTATATCATTTCATGAGTGTGACTGTGATCTGTGTTTGACTGTTGCAGAACTATCTATGAGAAGTTGGCAAGTGCCCTCAACGAGGAGCAGAGGTCTGTGTACATGCAGCGTGTGGAGGAGATCTCCCCGAGTATACGATACTGTGCCTACAACATCGGCGACGAGAGTGCCATCAATGACCTCGTGCAGATGAGGCTCAAGTCGGGAGGCCAGATGTCGACCAACATAGATGTGAGTTTGCTCCATTCCAAGAGACAGAACTGAGATAAAGTGACACATGGTTACCCCACTGTCTCCTCATGAGAATCGAGTACAGCTGTATGTCGCCACAGTAAAAGGTGACAGAGTGAATAGAAAAATGATTGATGTACTTTTATGTCAAATTTACAGGTACGAGATAAAGGCTTTCTACTGAAGGTTTTGTGCATTTGGTACTCTGTAATGTGTGATCCAAGAATTGTCAATGAATGTGTTGCTTACTAAATCCACCTAAGAATTTGTGCAGGGCAATATTTTCTCTAATTAAAACCAGACCTC
Source organism: Diadema setosum (assembly GCA_033980235.1). Lineage (NCBI taxonomy): Eukaryota > Metazoa > Echinodermata > Echinoidea > Diadematoida > Diadematidae > Diadema > Diadema setosum. The sequence goes on from CM067064.1 coordinate 20,896,138, forward strand.
CACAATCTAATCACTGACACTTATCAATTGGCCGCATTTTAGAGTCTTCTTGCCCAGACAAGAGAGAAGCAAGCGGCCACCCTGAGCGAGGTCACCTGGCGAGGGCGCACTGTGCCGGTCCGTAATGAGCAGGTGCGAGCCTTCCTGCTGACGTGCCAGGAGAACGAGCAGCAGCTGACGACGGCTGTGATGGACCACGAGGGCAAGGTGTCCGTCTACGAGAGCCTCCTCTTGCAGTGCAAGGACGCCCTGCAGATCATCCGGGAGGAACTTAGGGCGGATCCGGTGGGTGGAAAAACGGGGTTGCCTCCTTTTGGGAGCTCTGAAGCACAACCTCAAACATAAAGCTTGTTGGAAAATCAGGATGATCTGATATCAATAATTTTGGCTTGTTGGGTCTTTTTAAAAGTTTTTTAATTTGTAGGTTGCATGAAATCAATAGTCTATGGGTTAAATCTGGGGGTAGATTTACATTCCAATTCAACTTGCAGTCCACTTGTGCAGAGTGACTATGTTGTATGTGGATGATTTGCGCTGTGGCTATTTGATTTTTGTGATGGATATACAGGAAAAACTCTTCAATGAAAAACAACTAAACATCAGAATGTCTGTGCCTTACGAATCTGATTAGTCCTCTCCACTGAACTGCAAATTTGTCACGTTTCAGAAAGAACACTTGATTTCAAAATGCAAATATTTCATGAGAAACTTTCCTCCATTTGTTTAAGCATTGACTTGGACTTTATATCAGCTAACAGGAAAGATTTGAGCTCTTCAAAATGACATAATTGATTGATATGCCCTCATTTCCCATGTGGTGACTCTATAGACGGCAAAGCCAAAGGGCCAGCGCCAGGACGGACCTGTGTCCGGTGTTCAGTACCTACACACATACCTCACTTACATTCGTCTGACCAAGACGATAGAACGCAACATCCTCCTGGCGGAATCGCTCAAGGCCAACCTCCAGCCCCGCGACGAGACAGAGCAGGAGAACTCGGGCCAGAAGCGCACCAAGCCCCAAGACCTCATCCGACTCTACGACATCATCCTACAGGTGAGATGTGCTGTTGCAGGAGCAAATGTATTCTCATTTTATTCCCACAGAAAGTTATCACATGGACTTAAACTGAAAATTGAATTGTATTGAACAATGATATATGATGCTAAGTACTCCATACCATTCACTTTCAAATCATGTTCTCATTTGATTCTTTCTCTTTTCTTTCCACTTTCAGAATCTTTTAGAAATTCCACAGCTACCAGGGTTAGAGAGTGACTTAGACTTACAGCAAGAAGTGTCTGCCAAGACGCTAAAGTACAAGGCCAATAGGTAACTGTTTTTCTCACTAGATTTTCTGTTTTTGTAGAGATTAGAGGAGAAATGCATTGTGACATGACAACAAACTGAGTATGTCTCTACACTATTTTCTGAAACAAATACAATATGAAGACTGCATGCTAAGATGAATAGCAGTGCTTCAGTTACAGAAGAAAAAAAAAAACAGAAACTATAAGACATGATGCTTCATCTTTACATCTCTTAGCTATCATGGGTAATTTTTGAGGTTTCAAAATCTATTGTTTTTGGTTCCAGGTTACTTGTAATGGCATCCCTTGTCCTCCCAAATCTGATAAGGAATTTTATGTAAGCCACATCCAAGTAATGTAAGCCACAACAACTATTTTTTTCTTTTTTTTTTGGTGGGTCCCCACCTGCAAACCCTAAAATGGCTACAGCTTATTACTATAAAATCAGACATTTTCACATGCATTTTAATTTTGCTAATTTTGTGAGAGCCTAGATTCGCAAAATTGAAATGTACGCAAAAATTCTTGTCTACACTATATGCATTGAATGCCAGTGGCAATTTGTGGAAATTTCATGCTGCAAATATTTCTGGTTTTAGACTGTATCAGTTGACCATATGCACTCAAATTTTTAAAGGTCAACTGCCTTATTTCATTATTATCAGCAGAAGCTCACTTCTTCACATAGAATAATGCCTGTAATATCATGCCAATCATTTGTTCATGTATTGTTCCTATCTGCCAATAGTTTTAATTCATTTATCTTTTCTTCCTCCTCTGACAGGTGTTTCTTCCTAGCACAGTCTTACAGTCAGGCCAAGAAGTGGACGGAGGCGGCTGCATTGTTTGAGAGGGCCATCTCACATGCCAAGTCTTCCATTAAGGAGTGGAAGGCCATCAAAACGAGACCTGTCAAGGTGGGAAAAGGGTTCTTCTCTCGTGTCTCCTCACATATTTATTTTATGCTTTTGTCCTTGTTATGAGGGAACATGTAGCATTCAATATTTTTGTGTTTATTAAGGAACGAAGTAGTGTTCCGTACACAGTTTTGGAGTGGGATCGTGATGGGGCTGGCGTTGAAGGAAATGGACCTGTAGCAGCCCTTCAGCGTTCAGGAGGTATCATGTTTTGGGGTCGTCTATTTGTTTTTCCGTCATCCGTCTGTCTGTCCATATATCTGTCACTTCCCGTCATTCCCAGCTAGATCTTGTTGTGAATATCTTTGGTCATTATGATTGTCAGTGTTATAAGGATGTTTGAAGTCATTCATTTTCTTTTTTACAAAACAAACCATAGCGCCTTTTGTGGAGCGTCATGTATGTACATAATATGGAAGTTATATGTAATGTACAAAGTATATGGTGTCTGTAATGTAATTTTAACTGTCACTTGTGTGTTTACTCCCATCATGTTGTAGAATGAGATGACAGAGTTAGATGAACTAATACGACAGGTGAACGGTGTCAAGTACTCTGCCCAAGCTGCATCCATTCTAGGTAAGAAAATATGCTGGTTTATATAAAAAAAAGGTATCCATATATACATATATACATTCAATTTGCTGGAGTCAAATCCAAAGGGACCGGGAGAAAATCCTTCAAGTTGCCTGAATTTTGACTCGTACAATGGAGTTAACACGTGTTTATATCCATCTGAGGTAAAAATTTTTCTTTGTCTAGTCAATTTTGTGACTTGAGCAAGGCCTCCGTAGGCAAGGTTGACTGTAGATGTTTTACCTGTGAGGACCAACGTCCATGCATTTCAATACAATGTACTGTGAGTCCAGCTTGTATGCAACAGTTGTTGCTATATCAGGTAAATCTCAGTCAAGCTTTCTGAATGTCTGGAACAACCTTTCACTTGATGAAAGTGTCTGTAAGATATTACCGGGTATATGTCTTGTGTACTCTTATCGTTCTATACCACAATGATCAACCTTTTGCGTTTCATATGACATATTTTGTTGTAAAGTAGTCCATGGCCCTGCAACCTATTTGTTACAATCTGTCCAAATTGCCACTCTCAACTTTACTTTTACCCTTTTTATCATGCTGTATGCTGTTGGCTTGGTTTGCCATGCAAATAAATCATGTATTGGACAGATGTAATGCGCAACAAAAACTATAAGCAGGCAACGTGAAGCGCTCTTTGAATTTTTTGTTTCTTTGTGTTACTTTTGTGTAGATCCACTTTTATATATTTTTTTTTTTGAGATAAGCTGTCATGAAGGAAATACAATGATTATTCAGTTATCAATGTTGATGAAAATTCAGAAAAAGCACAGTGTATGATATCATCTAACTTGTTTCTGAACGTGGAATACCCCATCTTTACTTTGTCAATAGATTCGGAAGAAGTAACCGACAGCCTAGCCAAACTAAGTGTGATGCCAACCGCCAACTCTGCCCCGGTCAGCCAGCGCCTCGGCCAGTACCTCCCCGCGGCAGAGGTCAACCCGGCCAAGCCGAATCTGGTGCCGTTTCCGCCGGACTTCAAGCCAGTGCCCTGCAAGCCCCTTTTCTTCGACATCGCCCTCAACCACGTGGAGTTCCCATCCCTGGAGGAGAAGCTGGAGACCAAGAAGGCTGCTCCGGGTGCCGGCATAGGGGGCTTCCTGAGGGGCTGGTGGGGAGGGGGCAAGAAGTGAGGGGGAGGGGGGCAAAATTTGCCCTCTCCCGGAGATACTAAAGACATATATGTATAACTATAAAACTATGTACACACAAGAAAATGTGCCAGAGAGACCAAATTATTTGAAAAGTGACAAAAGTCCTGGCAATCAGTGCAGACATGGAAAAACGGTGATAATGAGTGATTTTTTTTATTTTTTTTTTTAATTTTATTTTCCTCTTTGGATGCAAGAAACATGTTATGATCATGGAAGTTCTCTCGAGTTCAATTCTAATGCCTGAGTTCACTGTTCAGAAACTGCCACAAGTCTTGTAGCATTTTGGCCATTTCATCTTCATCACAAACTCGGGTAAATTTCAGACAAGAAAAGTTACTGTAGAACTGAAAATTTCATGAAATGAATTTACAACTTCTGTTTGCCAAGATACCGGTACTTTTTTTTTTGTGAATGAACAGGATGTAGATTAGAAACAAGTCTCAGATGCAAACATTTGTGGAACGTTTTATCTATCAGCCTTCAGCAAGATGCTGTAGCCTGTGCAATCTAAGTACTGCTTATGACTAATTTGTTTTTAACTAATTTGTTATCCTTGAAGTCAGCATTGTTGATGTTGATTTGAACTGTAGCCGATGATTTCCCCACATTTACTGTTATTATTTTTTTTTTTTTTGAACTGGACAGTCACAACCCTGTGAGAAACATCACAATGAGGTCAACTTTGACAAAGAGTGGAGAAAAACCAAATGGTATTGAGAGTAGGCAAGTTATGACAAAGACCACACGTCTTTGTGCAATATCCAAGCTGTAAACTCAGGTACGACTAGAAGCGAATTTGCATTGCACTGTGGCGAGAACCTAAATAAAAAGTATTGTGCATGTGGTTTGTTTATGTAGGTTCTTTTGGGTCTTTTTTTTCTATTTTAAGTCGGATTTATATTTAGGTATCCATCATAACATGCACTACTAAAAAAAAAATAGCATAGACATATTTGTCTCACTTGAAAACAACTGTCCACTCGCTTTGGTCAGCCAGTTTTCTCCGTGGAGTTTTTAATACATCGTGGCCCCGGTGATGACTGAGGATTTGATTCTAACAATCTGTGAACGAACAGAAGAAATTGAACAATAATTGATATTGTGAAACCTCATGTGAGCTGGAAAATATGTGACTTTTCTTTAGAAAGAGTGTAAGTGGCAAGCGATTGTCCCTTGTGAAGGAATAGGACCACCATTCAGAATGCTGTTGTATGTGAGAGGTGCATCTTTGATTTGTCTCTTCAAGAAGTTTGATTCCAAGTTTATAATAATAATAATAATAATAATAATAATAATAATAATAATAATAATAATAATAATAATAATAAAGATAATAATAATAATAATAATAATAATAATAATAATAATATTTAATAATAATAATAATAATAATAATAATAATAATAATAATAATAATAATAATAATAATAATAATAATAATAATAATAATAATAATAATAATAATAATAATAATAATAATAATAATGATACCTGGTAATGATAATGATAATGATAATGATGATAATAATAATAATGATAATGATAATAATAATGATAATGATAATAATAATCATAATAATAATAGTAATAATAATAATAATAATAATAATAATAATGATAATAAAAATACATATAATTTCTATAGCGCCATTCTCCACTCTGATTAAATGCTCAAGGCGCTTTACATCGAAGCAAAAAGACTGAAAATACAAGTACATACACCGTAATAGAAGAAGATGAACTTATGAACTTAATGTACATGCCTTGATTGTTGCATACTATAATGTACTGTGGAATGGGGGTAAAAATGCCGTTGTCATCAAATGACGTATCATAATTCTTAGTACATCTACGTGACTATCCGCATTACATTTCTTGAAAATGGAAGTTTCACTCATTCCAACCACTATTGTAGGGTATGGGTGTCTCTTGCGGTTACCAGAGTATTCAAGTGTATGCAAACTACTGTATATCAAAATAGGTTGTCGAGTCAGGTCCAGACAATCAGGATAGCCCAAGGCTTGCTCAACTTAGTGACAACTAATGCATGTAAACGAGTATCCTAGGTACTGAAGGACATTGAGTATATGTACAAGGTGGATTGATAATTTCATGATGGGTTCTCAAAACAAAACCAAAAATCCATATATTGTAGACTGTTGAACCAGCTTATGAATTAACAGAAAGACAATGTTTGTAAACGTCAAAGTGTTGAAGCCATGCTTACGAGCAAGTGCTTACGAGCAAGTGATAATGAGGATGGGATAAAGGCAGTTAGCTTCTTGAAGAGAAAAGCAACAGAAAAAAAAGTCAAGGCTCCTGCGTGTGAGTAACATTTTCAATTTAAGCATTGTCCTGGGTGCTATTTCTTTAATGAATGTGGGAGGCGTGACAAACTGACATTTATTCCCTTCAATCTTTGCTTTTAAAGAAGGACTGTGATTAATTCGTGGAGGAAATTGTGCTCATTCCCCAGCAATACACAACACAATCAAATTTCTATTAAAATCAAACCAAGGCATGATGGTCTTTAAAAAAAAAAAAATGGAACATCCTCTGATTTTTTTTTTTATTTTTTTTTTAAGGAATGACTAGATATCATTTATTTGATCAAGTTTAGTTGCAACATTGTTAGTGAGCAATGGCTTGCAGCTTTAAGCTTTGATGAATTTGATGCCAATTTGGAGTAGAGGACATGTCTTGAAACATTCCACTTATATGATTTATGTCTCATGTATGTAGCTGTTATGTGTAGCCTGAATCTTTGTTCCTTTTGTTTTTGTGACTTTGAACACAAACTAGTACAGATAGTGATTTTTGTTGATCAAGATGTGTGTTACTCAATTTATCACTACAGAGTCTAGAAATATTTGCATTAACGAGATTGAGATCCGTGTATCAAGTTGGTTATAATCTTTGAGTTATAGTTCAAACTTCTTGGCTTTTTGTGATAGGTCTTGAAAATGTCTGAACTGCTGACAAAGGGGAGTTTATGTGGGACTCTGCAGAATCAATGTTCTGTGTGTGTGTTCGAGTGCAAATCTCGTCATACACATTGAGGCTGGAATTTTCAAACGTACTGAAAATGTAGTCCATGGATTATGCAAATTTCCGTGGCATAAATTTGTGCGATTTATTGCAAAGGCCAGCAGACAACAAATGAACAAGCGCCTGTGCCAGGTATGCCTTTGTTGTAGTCTATGGATATGCTTGCAAACATTGATTTGATTTTCAAGTTATGAATTTGGATCATTGTTGCTGGCACCGGGCATTTCAGATCACTTTGATTTTGGAATAACGGCTGATACCATGCATTCCCATTATTTGCACTATTTTGAAACTCTTTGGCAATAAAGTCATCTACTTTGTGTTTGTGTTTGCTGGTATTGTGAGTTACATTGATGGACGTTACAGATGTATGTGCATGTTGTCTTTTATTAGTTTTTCAGTTCTGTCATTTTTCACTTTTTACTCCGTTTGTGACTTTTTTTTTTTTTTGCATCAGGCTAGAATTCACTGAATCTCAGACACATTTTGTTTGAGAAAACAATGATGACAGCAGAACATGATCATTGTTCTCACTTCTGTTTGCAGATTATTTTGTATGAAAATTGGTTAGACCAAGTTCCAGGGGTCCCACATCAAAGTTTTATAATATTAAAACACTTTTTTTTTTTTTTTTTTTTAACTATGACTGGCTCATGTTGTTACCAACCAAAAGCAGAACAAAGAAACGACAACCAAAAGGAAAAAAGCACAAACATTCTTAACAACTTGGAGGTTTCTTGTTATGATCCTGCTTTGGAGATGCGTGTTATGGCTTCAGTAGCTGTCAAGGTTTGGCATCCCTGTCTTTCCACCAATTTGGAGAAAAGTCCTTGCCTTTGTGCCTTCTGGCAATATTATCACTTTACAACTAGATGAATGCTTATTTCCCTTCACCGACTGATGCACTTCACAAGTTGATGGCACAATTTATTTTCATGACATTCTGAGCCAGTATTTTAGCCAGTTTATTATCCATTTTCTTTCTGATTCTTTGGCATGCATTTTGATCAGTGAATTTGTATCTGTGTTCTGGTGATAAAACTGAAAAGTCCCGTGTAATATGTTTTATTTCGGAGCTAACTTTTCACCGGGCCTAATACAGCCGTGAAGGAAAAAATATGCATATTGACAACACAGACAACGTGGCACTTTTTACTCAATATTGGAGGAATGACCCAGTTTTTGTTACATTGTATTACTGCATGCTCTTCAAGAGACCCTTTAGACTACAGATGCAGATAGATTCTACACATATATTAGACTTCATAAAAGTTTAGATATTGTGAGTGTAAACAACATAGCAAATGCTATTGAGTGCTCTCTTCCATGAACACTTGTTGAATATGTTGTGATGTGTCCAAAGTTTCCTCATATTATGCTTATTAAATGCATTTCAATTATTAACCATACTACAGTTCATTGCTTTTCTGTGTGTGATTGATATTTTGCCGTCTTCATTTTTGGGTAACGCTCTTTTTGAAGTTGAGGCTATTTTGTGTATGGGTAAAATTTCAGATGTGACCATTTGTTGTTAAGGGTTGAATGTTTTCCATAGGCTTGAAAAGGATGTTTCGGCTGTGGATTTTTATTTTAGTTTTGAAGATTTTTGATACGTAATCTCCATATACATGTACCTCTAATGTCAGAATCCAAGAACCGTACTCTTAACTTACATTGTAAGTGGTGCCTCTAACTTTTTTGTTACGCCATATTATATTTTCCTCTTTCACTTCTTACCTACAGTATTTAATTCATGAAAAGACCATGGACACTAGCATAATAGTGATCAGCAACAGTAGTGTTCTGAAATAGTCATGTGACATATATACTTACATACAAGTTACAAGTATATAAGTGCGCAATACAATGCACATAATGTAATTCCCTTGTCTCGTGTACCTCACTGTACTCTGTGTAATTATGGAGATTCCATACCTGTCTTTTGATTAGGGGATAACACTGACTTCATGTTGAAGGTGTCTGCCAACCAAATCTGCAATTTAAGCTTGTGTCATGACACAAGATTTCTTTGTGTTCTGTGTGTTTGTGTGTGTGTGTGTGTGTGTGTGTTTGCAAGTGCGTGTCTGCATGCACAATTCTTTCTTTTTCATTCGTAATATTGACAATGTGGAATTTATGCTATAATGATTTTTTTTTTTCATTAATATGTACATTGTTTATATGAAAGAAAAATGTAAGACTGACAAAAACAAACAAAAAATGCATGTATTCCAGCCATTTAACAAAAATAAATAAATAAATGATTTACAATTTACACCATAAATAGGAATTGAGACAACATTGCAAAGGCAATTTCATTAATGCAAATGTAAATATCATGCTTGGACAGATACTGTATCTTCAGTTGCATTTGCAACTGAACATACTATAAGATTGCATAAAGCACTCCAAAAACTTCACAACAATCAGACATAGCATCAACAGAATGAACAATCTCGCACTCTGTGCAATAGAAACCAAACAGGATACAAAAAGAAGAAACCACACACAACACCTGTCTGCACAAATATGCACAGTATTTACAGGCACATATGAAGCAAGCTCTTTAATTTTATCAAAAAAGTATAAAAAAAAAACCTTTTAGTTTGCAACAAGATAGCACTTCAAGAATGACATCAACCATATTTAACATACTCAAATTCATCAATGTCATAATCGTGATGGCACAGGTAATCATTATGATGTCTGTTGAAAATATATCCAACTGATTTTAAATTCAGTTGTAAAATTTGTCAATTTTCTAAAATTCCTGTGGGTCATCTCAACTAGCTCTCTTTAATATTACAGTCCACCATGCTACCATCAAATGTTATCTGCAAATATGGAGCTGCAAGCCTAAGAACAAATAAAAAACAGAATGGAAAACAATTCTGAAAGCACAAAAGCATAGTTTGATGATGCAAGGCTGCCCAACTCTCATGACCAAAATACATACTAAACTATTTACCGGTACACAGTAAAGACAGCAGAACCTTGAAAACTTTCAAACGCAAAAAACAAAGAGAAAAAAAAATAGGACAATGGCTAAAAAATAAACACATAGATATCAAAAGCACATTGTCATAGAACTAATGACATAAAAAAATACACCAAATACAATTTAAAAAAAAAATTAAAGTAGCACAGGGTAGCTCTAAAGATGGCACTTGGCAAAACAAAAACAACACATGAACTGGTCAGACATCTGCCCATTCCCTTTTCATGCACAGAAGTAAAGAGGCAGTGTTCAAGAGAATGTTATCCTACATTTAGGGTGTCTACAGCAATTGTCACGTGTTAACAGTCCAAAAAAAAAAAATAATAACAGTCCAAATATAACTTTTGAGGCACGCTGTCTCCACAGAGCACTTGAAAATGGCCTAAAGGTTGCCGTAGCTTAGTGTGCCGGCCGGTATATATTTCAGCTATGAGATGAGGGGGAGAGGCATTACAGAACTACACTGATAACCACCTCTCGCTCCACCTCATACTGTGAACTATCTCCACAAAAAGAAAACAGTGACTGTTACGTTAACACTTAGCCTAAAGCATCACACCTCCTTGGGAGAAGGAGTACAAAAACAAGATTGCACAACCACACACAGATATGGTAAAATTCAAGCATGAACCCATTATTAACACGAGTAGATCAAAACCAGCAGACCTACACTAGTACGGAGTTTGAGCATGAATTCAACCCATCCAATGCCAATACTAAAGGGCAGCTTTCGGCTGAAATCAGGCCAAATATCTCGAGGTTTGAAAAAAAAAAATACCCCATTAATAAGATTCAAGATTACGAAACTAAAATTTCTTGTAATGTTCTCAAAAATCTGTGCCAACACACAATAAACATGGAAGTAGCCTGCGCCTGTTTTTAGGAAGGGCCATTCCAAGCAACATCGCAGACACACTCTTATTCTTCTTTGTGACAGCTTTTTATGTTCCTTCTTTGTAATGATCATTATCTATAGTTTATGTAAAGGGGAATGAGACCCAAGTATTTGGCCGAGTGAATGCAGCAATATTAGTAGACCACATCAGTGAAAGTTTGAAGGAAAATCAGACAATCAGTTCAGAAGTTATTAATTTCTTATATTTTTTGGCACCACCGTTGCTGGATGAGAAGTCTAGATACAGTTCATTGACATCAAGTGTAGAAAATAGAAAGGAAATTCAACATATTTTCACTTTCCACCATAATGAAAGAGAAACTGACTTTACCTCTTGTGGAAAGCAGGAAGAATAATTTTACCCATTATATGACAGTAATAAGTCAAGGGAATGTGTACTTTTCATGAAGAGAAAGAAGAAATTGGTGGAATTCTCTTTATATTTTCTTCATTATTGTTTTCTTTATGTGTCATCTGGAACTGTAGAAGTCTTCTCATCCAGCAATGGCAGCATTCAACACTTTAGAACTTTTGGAACGGGTCATCCAATTTTCCTCAAACTTTCTCTGATGTGTTTTACTGATAATGCTACATTCACTCAATTCCCATGCATATCTGGTTTTCATTTCCCTAGAGTCACATTGGGCTCGGTCGCCAGGAGCAATCAATTTTAAATAACACTAGGAGCTCACAATAACAGAAATCAAATTTACTTCATGGCTAGCACAGCAATTTGACAAAAGGCAAGCAAAATGATATCTCATAAGGAAGGCAAGTGCTGAAAGGTGCTTATAATACAAAGTAGATATAACAGGTGTAACAAGTAAAGCCTCTCCATTCTGCATACAACGTACGACACAATCCCTGTTGATTAGCAATACATTGTACAACATATTGCAAACATAATTGGCAGATTGCTATGTGTTATAACTGCAAATAAAAATACAAAACAAACAAATGAAAAGAAAACTACACAGTATTCATGCACATGTATATACATTTCGATTTAAAGTCAATTGGACTATCATCCCTAAACATAATCTACACAATCAGGCGTCATTATGACATGATATACCAAAATGTCCAGTAGAGCAGTTTCTCTAATGTAAAGGTCACTAACCCTGAAATTGTTATTTGGTAACTTGGACAAAAAGAAACTCAGCCTTTTTGCTTCCCCATGTGCACAGTTGCCACAGTTTTCTCAAAACCAACTGCCAGAAGAAGAAGAAGAAGAAAAAAAGCTTAAAGGCCAGGATTTATACAACCTTCAAAGAAAAAACACACACACACAAAACAAGGAACAACCTCTTCTCCAGTTGCAGCCTCGGCTAAATACTGGTTTAAAATAGTGATAAGATTAGAGTTAAGATTAGGGTTAGGGTTAGGATTAGGTGCAGGATTAGGATTAGGGTTAGGGTCAGGGGAAGAGTCTGAGGAAATTGTACACGGGGTGATTGCCCTGGAACCGCCTTTAGATCTTTCTGAATGCTTGGAAAGTAGATTGGATCTGGCGATTAGGGGAGGAGAGTAATCAGTTTGCTGTTATTCCCTGATGTGCGCATACATGTTAGATCAGATTGGAGGGTTCACAGTCATGGTGTTGGATACTGGACTCATGGTTAATGCTGGGATTCACAGGGCTTTGCACCCTTGTGAAATCTAATCCTGCATAAAGGAGTATGATTCTCTACGATTACTGCTCGGTCTACTTGCAATTGTAGGCGGGGAGTGTGTGAGTAAAGAACAAGAAATAGAAATGTGTGAAGCCTTTTGATCAACCTAAACTCCCAGGGATGGATAAATAAACTATGGCAACATGATTCTTTGTTTTTCCTTTCATGATATTCAATGGCATTAACACAGGGATTAGTCAAGCTATGTACCCAGTACATGACATATACAGTATTGTATCAATCAAAAATTTCTTGTCCTCTGATTGGTCAAGGGCATTGAAAGTGACAAAACATACATCCAACATGAAAATCCTAATCCAACTATTTCCCTGTGGAAATAGCAAAAAAAAAAAATCACAATATTTCATTTGCTAAGAGCATGCACACCACTCTTGTCACAAGCGTGTATTTTAGTGCACGAGACATCACGTCACAGTACAGTTTTCCACCAAATGTTCAGTGTCTATGCTTTGTGAGATAAAAGCATTGTGCAGTCAATGCATACACTTTCACATTGTAATTTTGTGCGTAAAAAGAAGAAGATAATTTTAGATCGGTCAACCACCCACTTCATTTTGCTGTTACTCTTAAAATTCATTGGGAAGGATTTAGAACAAATATACCAGGTCATTGTTCGAGGTTCTGGTTAAACTGGGTGCCGGTTCAGAAAATTCAGTAGCACTATTGTCTTTGGGGCTGTGCCCCTCAGAAAATAATACTTTTGAAGTAAACATCATGCACATAGTTTCAACCAGAACCTTTCAGGCCTGATATATTTGTGTACGTACTATACCGAAAGTTTGATCATGACTTCAGTCAAACAACGATTCACAACCATCAAATTCTTACCAACATTTCCTGCTTACGCTGTCAGCAAATGCGTGTGAGGAAATGCTGGAGAATCAGTACAAAAAAAAAAAAACAGACAAAAAAAACAGAAAAAAAAAACAAAAACAAAGACGAGTGGAAACATCACTGCAATATGATATGTCTACCAAATCTGATTTACTGTCAATCATGTTTTATTGAATTTTTTTTTTCTTTCCATCCCATGAGACCTCCCTCTCTACAGAGTTTGATGGGTTGTGTAAGCTTCACATTATTATATACATATCATTAAATCATGGGCTATATAGAGATTTTCACAAAAGATGAAAACAAATACCTGCATACAGAAAAGTAATTGCATAAGGCAGAAGCCCATCAAAGGTAGCACAGCTGACTGCTTTATGAGAGATACGCATATCTAATATGCTTTGGAATGTAAAAAAGAAAAACTACCACAGGAATATTTAAACAGAGGAGCGGTATAGCTTTGTTTCATGATTCAGCCAACACACCATTATTGAATTCTGTGTGCTCTACTCTGCTCTAGGTAGATGTGCATGACTGCCTCGCTTTAGACAATTTCTCGGAAATTATCTACATTATGCTGACGACAAAAACCAGCTGCAGGGAAAACATAATTACTGACCTTCTTTGGCAAAACAAACACAGTAAAATTGGAATGCCTAAGTGTAAAATTTCTGTGTGCTCACAGACGCATGGAATGCTTAGGGCATTCCTGAACCTTGCTGAGCTATCAAAGGGGCATTCCAGATGATTTTCATAATTTCACATTAGCTGTGTTCAGACGAGGGCAGTTCTGGTCGGAGTAACTTCGGAGGAAGGGTCGGAGGAAGCTTGGTCGGAGTAACTTCGGAGGAAAGGTCAGAGTAGTGCTCGTCTGAACAAGGTCATGGTAACTTCCTCCGGTCGGAGGAACTTACCACAACCTCTTCCTCCGACCAAGATACTCCCAAGTTTTCTCAGGAGTATCTCGCTACCATGACCAGCCGGTCGGAGTTAATTGCCCATGCGGACAAGCCCTCAGAGTATCTATGAACTTACATAGCTTACGACCTAGGTAAAACTTCTGGGGTCAAATCGCAATGTTGACATTTTGCAAGTACACGTACCGCGTGTGCAGTACAATTCTTACCAAGCTGATCGCGACAAAGAAGGTATGGAATATTACAGCGCTTAGAAATTCTCATCAACAAGTATAGAGAAGACAAATACCGCTGGTAAAAAACAATCATAATATTATGGTCGACGTGCGCGGTGCTACCACTTTCGGAAGTTACACCGACCCTCCACGGTGATCCCCGCGACGGCCGTGGTAAATTGGTCGGAGTTTCTTCCCACGACCGTCGTGTGGACACAGGGTTGTGGTAAGATAAGTATGAAGTTTAATTTTAATTGCTGCCCCATAAAATTTTACTTCGACTAGAAATACGTCTGAACATGGCTATCATGTAGTACATAATTCGACAGCTCCATGTATACATTTGTGGAATTTATTGCGGTCCTTGAGCAGAGAAACCAATGCTCTGAAAAAATCTTAAACAAATTACACTGAACAGCGTTGATGACATAGGAGCCTAACATATTTCAGAAATGTAGCAGTGTAATTTCATTACAATACCGCTTCCATATCAAGTTCACCTGTGTAGAATCTATGCATGCCTTCTTCTTTTGTTCTGCTTCCTTGAGCCCCAACTCATGCATTCTAATGGTGAGGCTGTCATGTCATCGTCCTTGTTTAGTGCAATTTGTTATAAATTTTGAAAATATTCTTATTCCTCATCCCAAATACTATAAATTCTGAAACTCTGTACTCAGCATAACTAATTTATAGTTGTTCAAATATAAAAGTCTGAAAATCATCCCGAGGTCTCCTTTAAAGTAATGCTGTGTATCACATGTACTCCTCTCATGGTGCATCAGTAATCAGCCTCTTTGCCATTCTTCTGTAATGATGAGATGTACACTTGTACCACATAGACTATATGTGGGTCATTATGAGCACACATACAGCACTGTACAGGGAAGCAATTTGTAACCCTTTATATACTGTAATCTGGCATACCGAGTTCCCGAAATCCACACATGAATGTCAACATTCGTGGCATGAATTCATGTTTATATGTGTTATAGATACTGACCAGAAAAATGACCTTGATTGAAAGTTACTATCAAAATCTGTTCTTTTTCTGTATGAAAACTGTGTGTATTTTTGTCTAATTTACCTTTTCCAATGTAGTGGTGCACTTGGTTCGCCATAAACTCGTATGAAGACATACATACAATGTAGCGATCAAGACTGAGCTCACTGCATTTGACTTTCGCTGACCCCATTCAGGTGCCCTTATAGTATACTGTAAGTAAAAAGTTTGCGAGCCTGGCGTCCTGCTCTATTCATATCTCACATCTTAACGATATTTTGCATTGTTCAAAGGCACATACAATTGATAGTGGAAAGGGGATACATGTACTGCTTGACTGCTTTCACACATTACCAACCTGTCCATTCTTTTTTGATGTGCACAGGATTGTCATTTGGGGGCATCAAAGGCTCTCGGAGATTTGTGGAAGGAATTGGTTAAGTAGGATAAAACTCAAATGATGCACGACAGTATAAAATTTTGAGTCACCATGATTCAAGTTTGGGCTAAGCTCGAAGAGAATATAACACACAGAGAAGATGGCGTGTTTATACAATAAAAAAAGTAAGTCCGGTAATATTTTTTGTGCTGCTGACATGTTGTAGTGTAAAACGTGAACATCCATCTTGAGAACCCTTGGACATCACAGCCATCTCTGCACCAGAGATCCCACGATCTTCTGCGGCTCCAGGTTCGGTCTACTCCAAAGCAGGACGGCCGCACCACCGGCCATGAGGAAGGCAAGCATGATGAGGCCACTGTTCACCAGCTGAAAGGAGGACAAAAGCAAAGGGTTTCCATTTAATAGCAGTGTGTCACTCTTCAGTTCAGAGACTCTGTTTGCACGATTACAGATAAAGTAATATCGGAAGATTATGAGCTTTCAATTATGGGCCCCCTTTCATAAAGTGATTTACAAAGTTGGTCTATTATACTTTCTTGTTCGGAACAACGTGCCTGTTTGATATCGCTTGCTGACTATTGGCAGTCACCTCTTAATCATGAAAATGATGAGGGGTCAGCATCATTCGCTCGCTTTTCTTGTAGGTAGGAGGCCACTTCCCCGGGTTAGCACCCTGCTCTAGGTAATGAATAAAAAATACAGTGCAATTTTGTATGTGCATGAGCAGTGACTCTCTCACACACAGAACCTCCACTTAATGTCCGATCCTTGGGACAAAGTGTTTTGCCTCCTACTAGAGGGGACAGCATGATTACACACAATACTCCTCAGAAAGACTAAGGAATCGAACCTATGGCATTAGGATTGGGAGGCAGATGCCCTACCGACTGAGCCAAATCACCGCCCTATTTGCAATGTTTGTAACTTACTGAAAGCTCGGCTACCAACATAAATGCTTAATACTGATTCAAGACAGAGAGGTTGAACATGGGGTCATTTCTCCCAACAGCTGCATGCCTGACTACGAGTCCAGCATCACTTCTGACCTTGTCTTGCTTGCGCCACTTGTTGATGACGATGTGGTATCGGATGCGGCTGAAGGTCACCATGGAGTAAAGAGGAATGTACTTGGAAGGCAGCAGCCAGTTGAGCAGACGATCAACCTTCTTGCGGAAGAGGAACCAGCGGGAATTGACTAGCGCCCTCATCTATAAAGGTAAAAGAAAAGCATTGTACCAGATCAAAGTTTGCTGCATTTGAAGTCGTAACGCAACTTAATCACACAGTTCTGTTGCATGGAATGACTGCACCCGGGACAAGATCTTGAATAATTGGGAAGGTCATCCTTTCAAGGATGAGCATGTAGATGTGCTTCAATGTGGTACCCAACATGCTTGCTTTTGTGAGGATCTCTTGCCCCAACTTTCATAGAATCTGTTAAAACTCTCAAATTAAACTGCATCACACACATCTGAAAGTTTGTCACTCAAACAGTAAAGACTTAACCAGTCCAGTACAAGGTAAAGTGTTCGCAGGACAAAATTGACATGGTGCAGACTTTAAATTTTCCTTGTGTTGTGCAATTCACTGTGTGGCTGGAGGTCCCTGTATACACATTGTGTAAGTTGCTGGTAAGAAGATCAAAATTATAGAAAAAAGCACACATAAAAAAATATGCAATGTCATTAAGGATAAAGCCAGTTCTATGACACCATGCCGTCAATCTCTCGTTTGAGGCGAGACCCCAGCCGAATTTTTTCCAAAGTGGGGTGCTTTTATTTGTCGTTTGAGAGTTGGGAGTCGAAGTACTTGTCCATTGCAAATAAACTTTCTGCTCGGCGTGACAAACCTGGAGGCCAAGCCAGGGTTTGATGACTCCAGCAGCTGTCGTATTACGTAAGAGCATGATAAGGATATCTGCCTGTGGCAGACCATTCAAAGTGAACTCAATTTTCTCTATCCTTTTTAAAGTTTTCAATTTTATATTCTATTGAGAAATTCTATGGTCATCCATTTTACATTTCGAACGAAAAAAATTGACCCGTAAATAACGAAAATACAGGAATAAGAAGGAGAGCATTACCAGTTTGCCGGTGCTGACAATGTGCTATTTGGCAGTGAGTTACAAAGGGGAGGTGAGACTACCTCCCTGGTTACAACAGCCTGCTGACTGGATCATTGAGAAAGCAGCTGTCGTATTACGTAAGAGCATGATAAGGATACCTGCCTGTGGCAGACCATTCAAAGTGAACTCAATTTTCTCTATCCTTTCTAAAGTTTTCAATTTTATATTCTATTGAGAAATTCTGTGGCCATCCATTTTACATTTCGAACGAAAAAAATTGACCCGTAAATGACGAAAATACATGAATAAGAAGGAGAGCATTGCCAGTTTGCCGGTGCTGACAATGTGCTATTTGGCAGTGAGTTACAACGGGGAGGTGATACTACTACCTCCCTGGTTACAATCAGCCTGCTGAGAAAGAGAGAGAGAGGGAGAGAGAGAGAGAGGGGGAGAGATGGGGGAGGGAGAAGGGGAGAGACAAAATGGAATGACAATAGTTCCAGTCACTGCAGTACAGGCATGCTCTGTTTGCATACGCTGAATGTCTACACTCACACACACACACGTACACACACACACACGCACCATGGAGCTACATAGCCCATGCCAAAACCAAAACAATCTCCTCCTCTCGCGGTGCCCCCCCCCCCCCCCCCTCCTGTGGTGCTGTGGCGATGACTGATGCTTAGATTAGGCCAGGGTCAAGAAACAGGTGTTTTATATCTTTGATTTTAAGTCATTGATTGCCAAGATATGCACTGGCATTATTTACTGGGGTGTAGCCTCTTCAAACGAGAGATTTGCGTCATGCCATGGGTTGCTTATCTTGCGTGAGGCCGCCAATGTGATTATCGTATGTCGGAGTGTTGTGTCAGAATGGTCTCATATCAGCACATCATACATTGTATGAATATATGTGGTGCATTATCATGTAACCCATCGGAGATCATAAAAGGAAGAAAAATGCAAGTAAAGTCGATTTGGGCAATGTAAGCTACACAGTTCTATACAGCGTAACTTTGATTCTTTTATTTTTAAAGTATTTTTGTGTACTATGGAAGTAGGGCAAATTATATTGTATCTATTGAAAGTTAAGCATCTAATGAATTCATATCTACCAAAAAGCAATTTAACATTTTCCTGACAGTATATGGCTTTTGTGATGATGCATCACATATAATAACTGTGTGCCTGAAAGTGCTGTACATTAAAGGTAGGGAATCCCATTTGCATGCCATAAATGAAAAGTTGCATAAATACAGTGGTATGTTGAAGAGAGTATCATTTTAGAAACTGCCATAAAGTATTGAAAGTGGAAGGTAACATTTAGTACATTTTTATTGACCGTTAGATTTTGAATTGAATTTTTTTCGGGGCTCACCGTAAATTCCAGTACATTACTAGGCTACCTTTGCAGACCCATGCACTGCATGTGTGTCCATCATGTATATTTTGTGAAGAAAGTTCATCAAAACTTACAAACATTTCTATATACATTCTTGCCACACACTCTACATGTTATTACATCAGCTCTTATACTTTTAGATTTGTGTTTATAGATAAAAAAAATACAGAAGACTGCAACAAAAAGGCTTAAGTGTGGGTGACACACAGAACTACTGAGAAGTTGAGTTTTGTGCATTATTCAAATTGTAGATAACTGTTGACTTCCAAATTTCTCAGCAGTGGCCTAAACAAGTCCCCTGAGGTTCATATTTAATGTTTTGCTGCATTTTGGGAGGTCTGTAAAAGGTATCCCCTACCTTTAATAAAGAGTGTACTTTTGTATGACAGTGTTCGGTTCTGTCTCACAAACTCACCTCGATATAATTGTACATCGCCAGATCACACATTGCTTGGGCATCTGGACCTCGGAACTTGGAAAAATGGGGCAGGACCTTGGCTGTAAAGGGAAGACATAAGAGGTCAAAGGTCGTTTCAACTTGTTTTAATGTTAATGTACTCTGCAAATCAAACTAGAATGTGCTGCTTGAGAAGGTGGTCTCTGAGGTCTATGTGTATCGATCTTAACCCGTTGAGAATGAGTCCCAAGTATAATTGGGCAGGTGTGTATGGGAAATGCGTGTTGTAGCAAAAATCAGCCTGTACTCAATGGGTTAATGTAAAACCAAAGAGAGCTGTAAAACATTAACCAGTTGCTTCATCTAATTTGCATCTGTGGTAACAACTAATATCATCTTTTATAGAATCATGTGACAATCTAGAATTTGGGGGGAAGAAAGGTTTGTGGTAAGGACCATGTGTATGAAGTCCTTGAAAGGAGCTAGAAAGAGGTGAGTGCAAAGAGAAGCAGCAAGCAGAGTGTGTAAGGCAAATAGTAACAGCCCAAGGTGACCTTTGAACCTGATCACCCTTCATTTGAGTCACTTTCAGGCAACATCTGTTGATTCATTTCTATCCTTCTTACCAGGTAATATTACCCACTTATGTTTGTAGTTGAAGTTATGGCTCTAGGAGTGACATTTCCACCTGGAGTATGGTGACCACACATTTTTAACTTGACCTATCGTGATCATTCTCATATTCCACAGATCAGGACTTCCTGATGATTTCGTGGGTGGGATCAGAGTCAATGTTTTCGCATGTTTTTAAATTCACAAATAGCACCGGACTTACAAATTTGCGAAAGTAAAGACCTTGCCCCAAATTTGGCATATACACTGTACAGTTGTCTTCTCACCAACAAACATCACAAAATATGCTGAATGTAGGCGATGCCCCACATATCTCAATCGTAAATGACCGCACAATGTCATCAACCACAATGAAGGCAAAGTGACAGATATAAAATGTAGGCGATGCCCCACATATCTCAATCGTAAATGACCGCACAATGTCATCAACCACAATGAACGCAAAGTGACAGATATAAAATGGATGTATACTGTGGCAAACCCCAATGTTAGTAAAGGATGCAATGATCTTTGCACTTACTGAAGTCCCCGTTAAACTGCTCCATTACCTCCTCAAAAACCAAGCAATCTTCAAATCCCTGCAAAAAAAAATAAAAAATAAAAAAGAATAAAAACATTGACAATTCTGTCACTAGAACAGAAGAGTAATACTTGGCAAAGAGAACAAAGAAATTTCCATCAAAATCGGACGAAAATAAGAAAAATTTAGGATATCTATGATATAACTTCTGCAAATAAGATGACCTCATAACTCCTCTTGTTGTTTGGCAACTAAAATGTGAAATATTATCTTTACGTCACCACTTAAACTCTAGAGATCACCAAGTTTCTGCCCGACAAACAGTGCTGGTACTCATCTTTATAGCATGCAGTGGGTACTGCGTATTTGTTCACAAAATGTATATAATCTACGAGTTGCTTGCATCGAGTAGGATAAGACACCTGTCCGGTTATCAGGAGGTTGTTGGTTTGAATCCGGCCTGAGTAAGTATGCTCATGATCTTTTTTATTTTTTTATCATGGCTACTACTAAAATTCTGCCTTAATTGGTGCTACTTTTTGTCAATGTAGGGCGATTTGTCAATCGGTTGAAATAAAAGCAACTCAAAGCAAGAATTTCATCAACTCGAAATCAAAACATTCTGTTTAACAAGAGACCCGCGGGTCTAGCGCTCACCTGAGTATCGCAAGTTCACCTTGAGCCTTTGGCTCAGGTGAGCTAATAAAGAGATACACCTTTACTCTTTGTCCAGAACTAAAGAAACCTGTTCTTCCTTCATTTTACTTAAAAAATAAAAGAATGAAGGAGCATAAAATCCGGCTTGACTTACAATCAAAAGTCCTCTGCGGGACCGTCAATAACAAAATGCATGACTCCACAGGCAAAAGAGTTCAAGGAAACACTCAAACTAAGCTATAAGCTATGAACAGTATAGAGTCACTCAATAGGACTCATCACATAAAAACATTGTTCACTTGTTCAGTGCAAGTGAGTCTCACAGGCATAAGATCAAATTATGTAGTACTAGCTCAGTATATGGCTTTAACAAAAAAGAATGCTTTCCAAAGACGCTCAAGCGTTGCAGTCTAAGCACAATGTGATGCACAGATGGCTTACTACACCAAGGCACATAAGAGTTAGAGTAGTGATTTCATGTTGTGACTTACGCAGTTCATGCCTTGTCCATAGAAGGGCACCATAGCATGGGCAGCGTCTCCCAAGATAACAACCTTGTCCTTGTAGTGGTATGGCGAGCACTGTACACATTGAGAGGGGAAAGGCAAAGAACACAGCCAGATGAACAGAGGCCAATGTGCAGCTTTTCAGCACTCGTAGCTCTGTCTTGGATGCCTTCAGACATCACTGAAGCTTCATCTATGCAAATAGTGTGATGACTATCTGATTCTCACCAGAAATGAAACTTGTACTGATACTGAAGACCTGGGGCATTTCATGAAGCATTTTTTCCGACAAAGTTAAATTTGCTCTCAGCCAATCAGATGCAAGGAATTCAGTAGCTTGTAACAGTTTGTCAGAAAAATATCCGACCAAAACGCTTCATGAAATGCCCCCCTGATCGGGTCTTTCTTGATTTTGCTGTCCTAACTATTCTAATATTCTACAACAATCCTCTCTTTTTTGTTTCCAAAGCCTTGGACCTCAGTCTGTTGTACAAGTTATGGCTCCTTTTGGTGAACATTAAAAATAAACACAAACAGTTATTTCACACTTTTTCTACAATTCAATGAATGAAGTTTTAATAGTGGGGTCAATGTGAATGGATAGATTTCAGGAATATTCGTTGCCAGTGTTCTAGAAGGTAAAGTAAAACATCAATTTCCATTTAAGCTCATTGTTGTTTCAGAATTATTGTTTGAAAAAGTTGTAATACCCTCTCTGAATTCTTACATTCATAACTTTTTTCTCAATGAAGTTGGCCATGAGATGAGACAGAGACCACATTAGCCTTGTCAAAACAGAAAAAAAGCACCACGAACAAAGATCGAATAATAACAGCATCCAGACCTCCAAACCTTTCAAACTGACAAAAGGGGATGATTTGGCTCAAAAGTAGGGAAAAAAAAGCAGTTCCCATAAGAGTGTGTAGTAAAATTCTAAAGAAAACTAGGAAAATCCTATTGAAACAAGAGCTGGGAATGGTCAAAGTTCAGATTCTTTCCTCCAAATTCAGAATGGTTGGGAAGTCTGAATATCCTCCTACATTTCATCCCTGTCCAGACCACAAGACTTTGGATTCTCATTTACAACCATAACACAAATTCAAATGGTTGATGATTGACCCTTAGAGGGGCATTCCAGATGATTTTCATAATTTCACATCATGTACTGCATAAATCGACAGCTCCATGTATACATTTGTGGAATTTATTGTGGTCCTTGAGCAGAGAAACAATACTCTGAAAAATCTTTAACAAATTACACTGAACAGTGTTGATGACATAGGAGCCTCACATATTTCAGAAATGTAGCAGTGTAATTCCATTACAATACCACTTGCCTAACAAGTTCACCTGTGTAAAATGTATGCATGCCATCTTCTTTAGTTTTGCTTCCTTGAGTCCCAACTCATGCATTCTTATGGTGAGGCTGCCATGTCATCATCCTTGTTCATGGCAATTTGTTGTAAATTTTGCAAACATTCTTATTCCTGAACCCAATCATTATAAATTCTGAAACTCTGTACTCGGTATAACTGATTTATAGTTGTTCAAATATAAAAGTCTGAAAATCATCCGGAGGTCTCCTTTAAATACTACTACGGCAAAGGCTTGCCATACATTACCTTGATGGAGACCACAGGCAACGCCTTGCTGCTGTTGAATGTGTCCTTGAGGTTCTGGACTCCGATCTTCTCTATGGAATCAGGGAAGTACTGCTCGAAGAATTCGATGACCCCTGCCTCGCCCGCCGCGCTGATCTTCTCGTACTCGTCGAATGGCATGAAGAGGGTGAGGGTGTAGGAGCCGTCGAGGTTCGGAAGGGCGATCATCATGAACGTGTTCCTCGGCCAGATGTGCAGGTGGTTGATCTCCATGTTGTGCTGCATCGACATGTTGCAGAGAGTGACGATCAATGGGTGAATGGGGTCCAAGGCATGAACGACACAAGGAAATGTGACTACAATGCAGCAGGACAATCTCAGCTTTGATCATAAGTAGACAAATGCCTACAGAGTGCATTGTCAAAAGAAGCTTGAGGCAGTTGGGGGGGGGGGGAGGGGCAGTTACCCCCTCTCTTATCAGTAAACATGTTAAAATGTGTAAATTTTATACTATGCATAGGTTCAATATGTACATACACTGTACAGCTGTACATTCATACACACATACCTTTGTACAAACATACATACACATACAGGAAATACATACAACTATATCATCATGCGTTGTGACAAGGCCTCAAATCTCAAAATTAATTTTCAGCGGTGTGAAAAAGGTCTTTCATTCTTGCACTATTTCCGCAAAATAACATCAATGTTGACTTCAAATATCGCATACCCCAGGTATGTATAAAAACACTATCTGCTTTTACTAAGCTGGTTCAATGATACATACGCATTTCCTGGAACTAACCTCATTGGTCCCAGGTTTTGGGGGCACACAGAGCTCCATATAGCCATGTGGAATGTATTCTTGATTGTAATCTACCAGTGTCTTTCTCATCAGCTGTCGACGGACACACGAGTAGGCCCCGTCGCAGCCGAAGATAAGGTCTGCTTGTGCTTTCACCTCCTGGCCATTTTTGCTGAAGAAGCAGATGATTCATAGGGAAGAGATAAGAATGGCAAAAGGATTTATTTAATGCAAAAGGAGCATACCACAGCATTGATTTCAGAAAGGATACAGAGTGTCAGTCTTTAGCTGCTAAAGACAGGATACAAAAACATCAACAAAACATTTCTTGAAACTTTTGCAATTGGGCCTTTCAGGATGTATGCTAAACACGGCTAACTAGTGTATCTGCCATAGGTGACAGTGTCCATTGCATTATGGACCTGTCACTGGCAAGTTCTCTCACAAAAGGGAAATAATCCACAGAAGTTACTTACATATGGGGGGGGGGGGGTACATTGTACAGTGCATTGATCAAGAAACGATACAGAGTAAATGCATGCAAGTACTACGTCCTATGCACAGACACACATGAAACTTTTCAAGTGAACATACAGCAAATTTTAACAGTTGCAGACAAGTACTAGCATCCACAATCTATGCAAGCTGATGATGTGATCCACACAATGTACATTCATGATTTGTTGAATAATTTTAGAACTGTTTTTTTTTTTTTCTGTGACAATGAATGAAATGCCACATGGCTCTGACATTGAGTACTCTTCCTTGCTACATAATATGTTTGTAGATCATTACACAACCCTTGATACGTGGAGTCTTTCCAAACTTTTTTCGCTGTGGGCTGGATATTAAAGAAAAATGATGATGCAAGATTAGACTCACTCTGTAAAGAACATCAGCCCATCATCGAGGTCCATCCGTGTCAGTTTGTGCTCAAAGTGCAAGGTCACATTATCCTGTTTCTCAGCAGCTGAAATGATGTACAAAGCATGGAATGACTTTACAATGATACCAAATTCTTCTGAAAATTGAAATTCATTAAGCAGTGCCATACAGTATAAACTCTATTGATATTGTCAGAAGTCAACCATGTTTGCTTGTTAATGTTTGAGATGGGGCTTCAATCATGTTTCCAACTTTGTGTGAGATAATAAGAAAGAGTATACAATTCTTAGAGGAATTCACAGTTTATTTTGATGAAAACTGATCTTGAAATGGCTGAGATATCAAAAAACAACGATGTCCTGATAAAAGGTAGGACCTATATCAACCTTTCATTAGGACCGCTTTGTTTTTACTTTGTTCATGGATATCTCAGCCATTTCAAAACTGATTTTCATCAACTTTGAATTCCTCTCAGATTTGTATGCTCTTTAATCTCTCCTAGTGGTTTCAAATTATTTTGCAAAAAGTTAAAATCTGTATCCGGTATCTCAACAGAAACTATACCATCCCTTTAACATCAGGTATCAAGCATGCAGTGTTTCACTTTGCAATCAATACTGTCGGAAGTACTGTGAACATCATATGGTACTATAATCACAGTAGATCATAATGATTCATTATGCACTCACAACAAACCACTGAAAACACAATACTCACAAATTGTGCCCACAGATTTATACAAACGAAGGGATTTGCACAGATAGAATAAGCTGGTTCTACTTGCCATACTTTACTGATATATTACATCTTTGCACATGAAGGCAGCAGTAAATCTTATGACGAAATGTGATCTAGTATTCAAGCTGTATGTTATATACAGTTTGACATCTTTCATACCATCTGGTACAAGGCTAAAGATAGTTAAAGAACAAACAAACAAACAAACACAAAACTCTGCCATCCATCTCTCATGACATTTAAACTCATAAAATACCATCCCAACCCGCTCCTCTCAGACCTGGGTCTTATTGTCTGTGTTTCTATGTTGGTGGAACTCAGCAGTTTGAAATAAAAGAAATGCTACATCGTCCATGAAGGGTGCATACACATATGCACTACTGAT
The DNA here is from genome assembly GCA_033980235.1 of Diadema setosum. Taxonomy (NCBI): domain Eukaryota; kingdom Metazoa; phylum Echinodermata; class Echinoidea; order Diadematoida; family Diadematidae; genus Diadema; species Diadema setosum. The sequence goes on from CM067064.1 coordinate 20,922,724, forward strand.
TTCAAGTGTCTCCTGACACAGCCACTGGGTCTCCTACAATGGTCACGGTTCAGAAATCTGTCTGTGTTTCTACAAAAGAGACCAGTGAATTCCTCCTTTTGGCATGTGCATGGTAGAGGACATTATACTCAACACGCCCAGGCACAATTTGTTAAGATTCATAACGGCATAAAACCCTTTGGGAGAGATAATGGCCCTGTGGAGGAACAACAGAAGTAGGTTGGGAGATTGAACTCTTTGCTCTGGAGAGCTGGGTGTGCCCACTGATCTATGTAGAAAGTATCTAAAATACTAGTAATGAGTAGTAAAGCAGCATCCAACGGCTCAAATTTGGTTTCTGAAACTAGATGTGTTAACCCTAAAAGGGCGGGAGGGGGAAGAATCTGCCCCCCTCAACATATTGCGCATTAATTCTGCACTTCCTCCATAAAATTTACACAGACTCCTTTTTTTTATACCTAAGAAAGAAAATGCAAAGGGAAAAACATGATTAGATTTCCAACTCTCTCATATGAAACTACGTATCACAGAAGGATGAATGATTTATAATATGCAAAGCCCCTCAATGAAGTGCATGAACAGCTAGATGATGACCCATTCTTCTGACTGTATATGCCAAATATTTCGCAAGGTTTTTATTTTTGCAATTTTTGCCAGTCGGGTGCCATTTGCAAATTCAAAAACACGCAAAAATATCAATTCTGGTCCAAACATGAATGTGTGGTGCATACAAACATTTCTCCATTCAGTGACTGTACTTCACAATCATGAATTTAGCTACTAGCGAAACTGTCGGGAAGTCCTGATTCACGAAAAATTAGACTCGCTATCAAAATATATGGCATATGCAGTATTCAATGAAAATTCCAGTTGCAAGCAGTGCCAATGATTGCAATGCCTAGTTTTGCATCAAATTTTATACTTTTATAGATATATAAAAGTCTACATAATGAAGATAACCACTCACCTGTCAAAAGAAGCTCATTCAACTTTCTCCTATCAACAGACAGAATTGCCTATTAATCAGTAAAAAAAAAAAAAACAAGAGTGGGGGGGAGAAAATTGGGGGGGGGGTGAGGAGAAAGAGGTGAAATTGAGATACAGAGGAGAAAACAACAACAAGAATATCATGCAATAATATTAGCATCAAAATATGTTGAGATAATGAACCAAGATGTGTTTTTAACTAATCAGCATTCTTCATGACTTGGGACTTCAAATCCTTTTTAAACTTACAAAGCAATGTGTACACCCAAGATCACAATGTACATCTGTACTTTGCCTCTATTCCTAAAATTAGAGTCAACAAAAGAAAAAAAATTTGACTGTCATAAAAAGAAAACCTCATCTCAAACTCTCTCATCACATTCACAACTCACATCAAAACATTATATTATCTTTCTTACATGACCACTGAAAGAGAATCTGCACCTACATACAGTTGTAGCTAATTTTCACTCTCAAACAGCAAATCGTTACATGGCAATGAGCATTATAACATAGTAATCTTTGGTAATAACAGTCACTTCTCACATAAAGAAGTAAAGATAATCAATGAGAAAAAAAAAAATAAATGTACTGACCTCCCCCTTCTTTCCATAAGGTTGAGCATTCTTCTTTCCATCAACATCATGGATGAGACGAGAATACATTGGGATTCCTGATCTGACAACCTGTCGACAGATAAAAAAAAAAAAAGTGTAAGATTTTAGCATTTTCATTAAGTTTTTATGAGAGAGAAAAAAACAACAACATCATATATTATAAAGGCATAGTAGTTGGCAACTCTGGTTAAAGGGGATGGCTAGAAACTGATCAGAGGGAATCAGTGGGAATGCTGGGGGATGATTGTTCCAATCCTTGTGGGACTCATTTAAGAGTACATTATGTACACATGTATCTATTGTTGTGTGAAAATTATTTGCTTCAGAATGGTCTCCTATTCAAGGAATGTGCAGTTTGATGTTTCCAGGTTAGCATGCCTGTACTGTTAATGATCGCCCCGATCGTTAACAGGCTGTTAACGATCACCCCGACACTGTACAGGCATGTTAAACCTGGAAACATCAAACTGCACATTACTTGAATATGACACCATTCTGAAGCAAATAATTTTCACACAATAGATATAATACAAGTACTCTTAAATAAATCCCACAAGGATTGGAACAATCATCCCCCAGCATTCCCACTGACTCCCACTGATCAGTTACTAGCCATCCCCTTTAATGCAGCGTACAACCACCTATGAGACAATAAACTTTTACTTGATTGCTCACTGAAATGACAGTCCAACTGCCTGCAGCAGCTCACATAGGAACAAAGAACCACATTCTGATAGAATGAAACAGTAAATACAATTGTTGCTGGAAACTGAATAAAACTCTACCAAATACTTTAAGAAGTCACTAATTGCAATATCATGATCAGAAAAAAAAAAGTCTAGCACACTTTCATATATCATTTTAAGTTTCCAAAAGACCTCTTAGCATGAATAAGCTACCTGAAAACTTGTCAATAAATAACTGTTAAGTACATTGTATTACTAAGCATACAAAATCAGTTTTATTGACCGTAAAAATAAAAATTCAGTCCAATTTCGAGTTGACTGTTACAAAGGAAGCTTAATTGAATAATCGGGACAGTGAAAGCTTTTTAAATTGCACAAATATGATGATTCGCTTACAAGATTTGCCACTTTTTCCTGAACTTTCACCACACTAATTTCACTTCTAGAGTTAATGTAACTCATTTCATCACAATGAACATGAACATTAAAAGAACTCGAATCCTTTTTCAAAGAAATTGAGCTAAATTTGCAAGACACAGTTTGCTGAAGCATAAAGGAACCTTTACAAGAGTTACAATACACTCACTGGATTGAATTTGGCATGGGGGAAGCAGGGGGGGGGGGGGGGGGGAATGGGGAAGGAAAACCAACAATAAATGTAGTTTCTTAACAACAACAATGGAATTGTAAACAGACCTCATCTTCCAGCCCAATGTGGCGCAGTGCAGAGCGCCCCCTCACAGACAGGGCCAGGTTGATACTGCGGCCAACAACATGTTCTGCTTGCCGAATATCTGTGCAAAAAGTGAAAAGCAAGCAGAAAAGAGAATGATTGCCTTTTCATCTATGGATACACTCACAAATACACTTAACGGGTATGCACATGGAATTGCCCCAAATATTTGTTAGTGTGCAAGCCTTAACTCATTGAGGACGGTTTTATTTTGCTACAACACGCATTTCCAATAGACACCTGCCCGAGTATAAAAATGTACTCAGGACTTGCCCTTAACATGTTAAAAATTGGGCGAGGCCTTGAACAAAAATAGTAATAAAGGGCTACATTGCACAGCAGAAAACAAAATCTGTCTCAAGTAGATTTTCATAGAGAGAGGGAGACAGAGGAAAAAAGGATGGAAATATACATGTTCATATGAATCTTTATGAATGCATAAACACATGAATTAATTCTATAATTCTCTCATGAGGGATCCATGATTTACACGCCAAATTTTATAGCAGATCCCTAAATTTCAACTGTGATTATCATCTTGCACTACAGTTTAGAATAACATTTTGTCTCTGTTATTTGTAATTCATGAAAAGAATTCTCCATTACGTTTGTAGTTTTTTCTTATGTAAATCATGTTGTTATAAGCATGTAAAAAATACATATTTTTTGTTCTGTTGTTTCTGAGTGAATTGAAATAAATTCATATACATACACAGAGCAACACATATTTCCATTTCTTCTAGCATATTGAAAGACGACATGACTTACATTACAATCCATGATTGTACCTATTTCAGAAGTCAAGATGAATGATATCAACCTTTTCAAAAGTATGTCAGCATGAAGTTGACAAAAAGTGTATTTATAATGAAAGTGAAATCTGGAGGAATTCTCTATACTGTCCGTTACTGTCATTTCACTAACATTGTGGCATCTAAGTTGTTGTAGCTTTCCTATTCAGCACTGATGTCACATGGATTTAAAACTAAAACTTTCAGAATTCATTTAACTTCTGAATGACTGCTCAAACTTTCCTCAAACTTCATTGATAGTTTTGATAATTTTTCTGCATTCGCTGAATTCACATGTACTGCATATACCCCAATTTGATTGGAAAGTTGAGCCGACTTAACTGTGAGAAAATAAAGTTACAATTCATTCTTGTAGAGATGACATAAGAACTTAAGTGTTTGCAATAAATATGGCTTGTGAATGTAAAGCTCTTTTTTAGCTTGGCACATACACAATAATAAAAAAAAATGGCCACAGTTAAATTACAGTAACAGTCATGTATGATGTGTAACCACTCAGAACCTTCATTTGATACCTTGATCACAATAATGGAACAGTAGACTTACAGGTCTAGTGCTCATCTGCTGAACATTGCCTTTTTCCTCCCTCCACCCCCCCCCCCCCCCAAAAAAAAAGCCATTCAAAAAGCCCCCGGTTTTCCACAAAAGAATAAATAGATGACATATCACAAATATTGGCTGATTGTGATTGCAAACATTTGGACCCCACCAGTTTTCAAGTTGAACTATGTTAAAAATTGAACACATGCCAGATACCACACGGTGAACAATTGCAAGATTTCACTTAAATACATGTAGTTCTCCCCCAAATGGCCCCTAGCCCCCCCCCCCCCCCAAAAAAAAAAAGAAGAAGAAGAGAAAACAACAATACACAAAATGCTGAACTGCATTCAGACTGCAGTTTCTATCAGTTCCATTAAGTAAACAGGTTTATAGTGGAATGGCTTGCACCCAAAATTGTATACAATGTACACCACCCTCACCTTTTCTTGTTTCAAAGAGATCCACTGTGTAGCCTCTCTGAGCCATATAGCATGCCTGCATTGCACCAACCTGCATAAAGAAGAATAAATTCACCAATGCTGAAATTTGATATAAAACAAAACAATAAACAAAAATCTATTGTGTCACAATGGACCCTCACAAACAAGGGGCTGATTTTCGAGAGAAAGTGGTGTATATGCGTACAGACTTTATTGGACAAGAGGGTGGTTTCGATTTATTTGGCTGCATAATGCCACCTGAAAGTACACTTAGTAATATAAAGTACCAGGTAGCTTATTTTGTACTTTACTTCTGTTTGGAAACACAAAGTAATTTATCCTGTTGAGGACGAGTCCGGAGTATATTCGGGCGAGTGTCTATGGGAAATCCATAAATCTTTACATTGTCCAATCTTTTCAAGCTTGATTTTTCTGTTTACCTTTTCGTCATTTGCATATTTGTAGATCTTTACTCTGCTGTTTACCACTTCAGGGCCCTAGTACCAGTATTGCATAAAAGTTGATCTGAAACATAATTCGTAAGTCTCTGAATACTCAATTCTGACTGACTGATACCCCACTCATGTTTGATTTTCTAACATGTGTTTTGATTGCCTTTTTTTTAATGCAATCAGGGCCCAGGACCCCGTTGCATTATACTTTAGATCACATGCTTAAGTCAGAAAATCAAATATAAGGCTCTGAATACTCAGTTCTGATTGGCTGATACCAGACTTATACACGTTAGATTTTCTGACTTGGGTTTGATTGCATCTTTTTATGCAACAGGGCCCAGGTATGAGGTACATGCATATGTAGGTCATCTACACTCGAAACAAACAATGTGGGTCTGCAGACACTACCCTGAGGTACTCCACGACCACAAGTAGGGAATACGACAGATTGCCATTTCGTGAAATCGCATCTGCTAACGTGTGAAAACCAGATGATAATTTATTGTGAAATTCACATTTCTTCATCTTTTACTATAAAATTCATCCTGAGGCAGCCAAGTACCGGTAGTTGAAGTTTTCAAATCTAAAATCTGATGAGCTCTGATACACCAATCCACTAAAGACCCTCAAACAAGACCACACAACAACAAAACTGTTGAAAATTTATACATTCTTATCACACATTTTACAAATCACTCACATGAAATGAAATGCTTGGACTATGACTATATGAGCATGGTATTATCAGTCCATAGTGAGCCCTTACGCTGTACACTGAGCAAAAAGTCCACTTTTAAACCGGAATGCTGATCATCGCTGGGCAATTCAAAATAAATCCTTTCCAGCTTTGAACGATGCAAATTGCACTGCTAGAGTTTGTACTGCCCGCACGGTCGACAGCACCCCCTTTACCCACCATTTTGCAGTGCTGCGCTGACATTTCGAATCATGTCTGCTGTTTATGATAAGATTAAAAAAGGCTTCATTTTCGGTAAGTTGTGAAATCTGTATGTCAACATTGATAGCTAAAGACGGAAGCTTAATAGATAAAGATTTCATCCTACATAGTCTGAGTAACAAATATGGTGTAGTAAATTCAGAATAGTGTCGGCGCCCTGGAGTGTGAAAAGATTGCGTATGTGGCCTCCAGCAGGTACAGCCCACTTGTGTACAGCGACAGGGCTGTGTATAGCGTACGTGTATGTGTACTTGATACCTTGCCTAGGGTAGAACTCTCTGCCAAGTTCTACCAGGAAAGTGAGACCTCCCGATCCCTGGACCATGGACCCTGGTTCAGCAATTGCCAATGCCTACTCATAGAGAGTCATATCATAGCAATATGAATCATTCTGCCAGCAAGTCAAGTGTAGAAAGTCGTGTCTCCTTCGATCAATCTAACAATAACGTCAGTAAATTTACAGTGTCAGTGGTTTTTACACACACTAAAATCACACTGTGTTCACGATGTCCGGCCTTTCAGGACCTTTGTTCATTTTCCATCTGAGAAGATGGCTGGTGGTGCCTGGATAGCCCACATAAAATTCAGCTGTGCTAAGCTGGTCTTCCGTGCATGCACGGGGTCCCAGGAGGCGGGACTCCTTGCGATGAATGAATGAAACGGCATCTTTTTTTACGTGCATGATGAGTTGTGACTCTCTCACACACGAGACCTTCGGCTCCAATTTACGTCCTATAAATCTATAAAACAATACTCAGAATGATGTCACTTACCAATCCACCGCCAACTATTGCGATGCGGGTGCTTTTGGGTCCATTTGTAGTCTCCATCATCAAAGAGAGTCTGTCTTTAAACATATACTTATTTTAGGCAGTCGGAGCAGTTCAGCGCTAGCGGCGAAGCGGCGCGGTTTGCTTACTTGCGGCTCAATAACTGTATGAACTTGGCGTCAGTTGCATAACCCTAGCCTACGCCTATCGTCGTGTGATATGTAACGTACAGTACATCACAGTGCACAGTGTTGTGGTCGGTCCCGCGGTCATACCATGGAGCTACTAGTAATAGTAGCTCCACAGGCCCGTGGGGGGGGGGGGGGGGGGGTGCGTCGGGTGCGTACGCACCCCCCAAATTCTGAAAGGTCCCAGTCAGTCCGCAGCGTCGTATGCTAATGAGCAAATCCACCGAATTTATTCCACGCGCAGGAATTCTGCGCATGTGTCTAGCGACGAGGCTTTTCGTCGACGCAAAATGTATATCCCCAACATCGCTCGTTGTTACGTTGCCATGAACCTGTTTCTGGAGCCGTGACCAGGTAAGTCTTGCAGTCCAATAAAAGACGATTAATTCCATACCTTTTTTAGCCGAATTTGACACTTTTTGAGGGAGATACAATGGATATAAGAAGCTGCTTGCGATAGAATCTGATTTTGACATGCACTGATACATTGCTGGATCCTGACCCATCTACAACTCCTATGGTTATTTTAATCAGTTATTTGAATAGATGAGATTCTAGCGGAAATTTTGATACCAGCCTCATTTTGGCTCAAAAATAAACGAAGTGATCAAAATTGCACCCAAAGTCGAAGCAAATTTCCGAAAATATTGGTTTTGCGATGCCATCTGTATGCATTTAGGGTCACGTGACCTTCACGTTAACGAGAATTCCGGACTCGATTTTGTCTCTGCAGTGGCAAGTTTTGATCGCGCACGCACTGGCCGTAGTCCCGTATGTACAATTAGATGTCCTGTTCTGTAAAATATTCGTCCACGGTATCGTATCACAGCTAGCGCTACTACTGGTTAGAACTAAAAGTACAGAGATCGATATAGATCATGACAGAGTACGATCTACTAGTAAAATGTACATGACATCAGTCAATTTCCCTTGTTGTATTTGGCATAGACCCTGCACTATTTTATTATCATTATTATCATTATTTTTAATAGAACCAACAGTTAAGTTCTACATTCTATAGTTTGATGAATTCAAAATACATTATGATGGTATGGGAATATGTACAATCATAATAATGTACCACCTCATACTAGTCATACTATCACAGTCGTAGCATTAGCATTTTGACAATTTGAATACAATGGGGTGATGTACCAATGTTTTTGTGACAAATGAAATATTATTTACTTCTGGTTCCACTGTGTTTTAATAGACTTGACAAATGCATGTTTCGTATATTACGTTCATGCCAAATGTCATTTTATTTTCATCTCAATTGTTGCTATTTCACTTTTTTCTTTTGCCTCTTTGTAAAATTTCTATAATGATCTTTGAACAATAGAAAGACAATGCTCTCCTTTATAAATGCCATTGGAATTGAACTGTATAAATTCCAGTTGTATACATTTTTGCAATTAGTTTCATTCCTGACAAATATTTAGAATAATTATAATTGTTGCGTAATTGAATTGTACCGGTACTGTAGTCCTTCTCAAAGTATATATATTTTTTGAACTCTGAATTAACCTTTCAGCACCAACCCCTTGCGAGATGTGTGCCACAAAAGCAGCTTCTTGCCAAAGGTGTATGAAGACACCAACCAAACGCCATCTCCTGCCCCAAGCCAACAATGCCCCACCAAGCCAGCCGCTGCGGGGACACCAACCCAGTCAGCTCCTGCTCTACGCCAAGAGTGCTCAAGAACACCATCTCCTGCCCCAAGCCAACAATGCCCCACCATTGGGACAGAACATCCAAGCGTGTGACCCTCCCGCAGGAACTGGTAAATTGGATACAGGATTGCATCTGTAAATTATAATTCTTGCTCTTTTCAACTTGCACTCAAGTTCCTCAAACAGGGATTAATAAATTGAAATTTTAGTTGGTACAGTTGTATTGTAAATTTTTGTTAATGATTATTGAGCAATAGAAAAAGTGTAATGTTCTTATTTAAGATGCCACTGAACGTTAAGTCATGAAATTTAATTGTACACATTTTAAGAGTAGTCAAATGAATTATGGGCAGTAGCTTGAATGACTGTAATCCTTCTCTGGCTGTCATGTAATTGTAGTTCTTCTTGAAGAATATTTTTTAAACTCTGATTTGCCTTTCAGCACCAACCCCTTACCAGATATGTGCCACAAAAGCAGCTTCTTGCCAAAGGTGTATGAAGACACCAACCAAACACCATCTCCCCTGCCCCAAGCCAACAATGCCCCACCAAGCCAGCCATTGCATGGATACCAACCCAGTCACTGCAGGGATACCAACCCAGTCACTGCAGGGATACCAACCCAGTCAGCTCTTGCTCAACGCCAAGAGTGCTCAAGAGAAGGAACATGCCGGAAATGCTCCATTACAGCTTGTTTGTATGACCCTCCCGCAGGAACTGGTAAATTGAATGCTGTACAGGATTGCATCTGTAAATTGTTATTCTAGTTAAACCCATTTTGTTTGATCAGTATAACACTCAAGGTGTATCCCCAAGTCAGTAGAATGCTCATGAAGATCAACTGCTGCCCCCTCATTCTGCTCTTATGTTTCACAGGTTGTAATCATGCTGGGTGAGAACTGTCTGGGCAAATGCCCCAGACATGTCCCACTATTCATGTATCCAGACATCACTCAATATGGCTGCTTTTCAGTTATTCAGGAAAAACTCAGGACTTTTTTGGGATTTACAAGAGACATTGAACAAAGAAGAAATAATGTTGCATATTTAACAGACAATGTTGATGTAAGAAAAATAAGTGTGTGAATAAGCAGTGCAAATGTAAAAAACAGGGGCAAAATTGTGGTCCTGGTTGTACATGCAGGAATTTTACAAATTTAGATAACCATGTAATTATGGGAAGTGAAGGTATTGATAGTGACAATGTAAAATCTAGACACTGCAGATTTGTCTGAAAATGGTATAGCCTTGCTTGCATTGTGATCAAAGTTGCACAAACCAAGCATATGTGCATTTATACCTGTTTACAGAAACTTCTTTTTATTTCTTTTGTTTCAACAAAAAATTAAGGGGGGGGGGGGGGGGGTGTGTGCGCCGGTTGCGGTCCTCCCTGGATCCGCCACTGTGAAGATGTGTCAGTCAGTTTTGATAAGTTATTTTGTCTAATGCAGTGTGTGAAGAATGTGTGTGAATAATGAACATGTATTCATCTAAGAGCAATCCTACCTCTACTAGTATACTGATTCTTTGTTTTAGCTTTCTTGTTTAAAGCCTGTATTGTAGTTTATACATTTATGAATTATGTTATTTGCCCTAGGTTTGTGTGGCAAACTAAAGTTTTGATGGGCAGAATGTGACCAAATACCTACCCTCATCAAATTTGAAGTTCCACATACTGTAACAGTGGATATTTTCGCGCTTGGCCGGGTAAGAAGAGTTTCGCGTGATTTTAATTCCACAGAATCAAGACATCCCACACAGGAATATATGGCAAGCAAAAATATCCACATACTTTTATTTTCGCGCTAGTTTTTTGGTTGCGCGATATGCACGAAAATTTCAACAACGCGAAAATTTCCACTTTTACAGTAATCGTTCTCTTACAAAGCTTTTATGTATGTGAAAAGGAAAGTACAAATACAGGTGTATCACTGAAAGTAGCTGTGTATGACAAAGGAGGTACTAAGCCTCCTTGGTATGGTATTATATTGTATGTATAATAGATACCAGGCATGCAGCCAACATTTTTAAAGACACGTATAAGATTGGGAGAGAACTGGAATAACAAAATGTTGGACATCAGATACCTCAGTCTATGAAAATGTGAGTTATATACAGCTGAGTTATTACACTGAGAAATACGCGTGTTGTCACAATCATTCCTATGACTACCACTTATGTATGATACACTTACATGCGTTGATGATCTGATTGGTTAAGCATGTACAAATTCATGTGGTTGCTATCATTATTACATCATAATAATACAAATTGATCTTGACTGCAAGTCAGCATGCTCATAAGAAATGCACAATGCCTCTACTCAGATACCACACTCGGGCATTGCCATAAGCATTCCCCATGACTACCACTTTAAAGGAAATATTCATTTTGTTTATTTTCATAATTGTTATTGTGAACCCTGAGGAAGACATTCATGTATTCTTCGAAAATTCAGCCTGAATAAATAGCGCTGTTGGACTGAAATGCATTACTACTCTACTTCGCCATCTTTCATATACTGTATAATAGTCCGTCGCTGGGGTGACAAGACCTTGTATCTGCAATTTTGGTGAAAATGACTTTTTTGGATTAATGGTCAAATAATGGGTTAAGTGATGTCCTGTCCAAATCCCAACTGTCTTACTCCAAAAATGAAGCCACCACGGCATGTCAAAGGAAAGGCTATCCCATTCGCTACAGTGCTTTGGCCGCCATGTTTTTTGGCTCTCCTGAACCTTTGACATTTTGTAGATACGTGGTCTTGTCGCCCCAGCGACAATATATATATATATATATATATATATATATATATATATATATATATATATATATATATATATATATAGCATATATATATGCTGTTCTTGCCAAATACATGTAGTACTAGTGGTACATGTGCCTTAAAAGATGTAAACAACCAACCTTGCCAACAGAAATGTTTTTGTTTTGTTTGTTTTTTTGCATCACATCCTGTTTAACAAAGAGCAATAATGTTTACAATATTTTGTTAGTTTGTAATGAACTTTAGGGTAATCCGTATGATAATGAAAAGTTTTTTCCTGTCATCCTATACTGCCAAGTAGTTGAAAAGATAATGCAGAATAACTGAAGAGCGTTGTGGAAACTGGGTAGAGGAGAGAGAAAGAAAGAGAGAGAGATGTCCAGTTTAAGGAGGGGAAAACAAGCAAGAGTGTGAAAGTCGTGTCTTGTGGAATTTGAATGTGGATTTCAAATCAGTGTAAATTAATGAATGCTACACTGATGATTACTTTTTTCTGTTTTGATAAAAAGGCTCGAGTACACATACATGTACATCAATCTGTACAATCCATAGTAGATTTTTAGCTTTTTTTTTTCTCGTCTTGCTAGCAGCTTGCTTCCATCCACCAGAGACAAAAGATGAAATGTAAAAAATAATAATAATAATAATAATAAAATATGAAAGATATATATATCTAAGAACATATATACAGATCCGCAAGGAAGCCAGCTTGCTTTGACTATCGTCATTCTCCGAGTCCCATCAGTGATTAGTTACCACAGCCTATGTACCGTCTTGTCATCTGGACACTACAATGACCAATGCACCCATTCACACAAGTGTCCAGAGAAATACAAGTACACCTATGCTGGACTAGTACTACCACTGGCTGCTGCTGCTGCTGGCACTACTGGTATGGTATTACAAGTGTACTAGTACTACTAATGTACTAGTAGTCCACTACTACTATAGCTACTACAGTGTACTAGTACTACTATTAGTGCTACTGCTACTACTATAGCTACTTACTACAGTGTACTACTACTAGTTCATAACAATCATAGGCACGTATAGATATACACGTGATACTTCTTACGGAAATACCTGCTTCTGTGATTCACCGCAGCGAGTGTTCGGTGCAGTTACCGTTTTTGCTGCAATCGCAACACTGCAAAACGAATACTTGGGACTACACTGACGGGTTCGTGTTTGCACTCTGTATATATTCACATTCTTCTGTCGATTCCTTCATTTATTTTGATCGATTGGACTCATCAAAAGACGAGATACATACTGAAATGTGATAATAAGTGTTCAAATCAACTTCAAAATGGTTTGATGTTAGTCTATAAACAGTTAGTTTTACGTCGGGCCCGCAAAAGCAGAAGCCGTAAGTGGAGATTCACTATGACGTCATTCATGGCAGCCTCTGCAGACGGTAATCGACCAATCACAGCACAAGGAAATCGGATTGTCTTCATTAGGGCTAGTTGACAGTGTAGTTGCTCTAGATTTTGCTGGATCCTGACCCATCTACACAAAATGACCCATAAAGAGTTACATTTTTCGATTGATTGATACATTTCCCCCCATTTCGTGATGCTTTTTTATTAACTCATTGCCTAGAAAAGTGAAATTTACCGGATGATTTTGAATTGAATTATTTTTTTTTCAACACGATTTTTGATGTGAAATTATAAAATGTTATCGCAGTCTTTTCTACTTGATATTATGATTTCTGAAAAATTCAGAATTTCGCTGATCATCTGCAAAAAAACCTGGTTTGATATCATGCACATGAAGTGAAATATCGCAGATTGAAAACCAGTCCTCGAACACGGCACGAGAGACCATTTCAAGGTCACACCGCTGCGCTGTAGAATGATTTAGACACATTTTCGCGACGCTGCCGGCTGGCTGGTCCACTTTTTCATAATAACGGTTTTTAGCAATTCTCAAGATAACAATCCAAATAAATATAAAGACACATTATTATGCTACGTTAATGTGGAAGAGTACGTTTAACAATTATGTTAAAAATAATTGTACGAAACCCTTTTGTTGTATGAACCATCGGATCGCCCCCATGTACACAAACACAAATGTTATGTATCAATTTGTGCGAGCTATTATTATATTGGCAGTCCCCTGTACCATTTCTGGCCCACATCAACAATGAGCTGGAGAGCCAGTTTTCACCCCTTTCTGTAGTGTCTTCCAGAATCCTCGGCCTTATCCCGTCAGTCTTGTGTGATGACGATTCACCATCCCATTCCCTGGATGAAGTCATAGACACCTATGCTGAGGATATGCCATCAGCGGAAGTGTTTTCCGCATGGAGTTGTTCCGATGGAAGCACATGTACCAAACAAAACCCCCCAATGTACAACGTCCGTCTACTGCAGCGGAAACAATAAAACAGTGTGATGCAGACATGTTTCCAAATGTTTTTACATCGCTAAAAATATGCTGCACCATCCCCACAACCAGCTGCGAATGCGAGAGAAGCGCCAGTGCCTTACGCAGACTGCACATTACCTATCTGAGGGCCAGCATGACACAAGACAGGCTGTCTGCTCAAATTGGCACTCATGCATATCTATTACAACTTTGACGTTGATAACGAGAGGGTGGTGAATATTGTTCGCCAGAAAGCATCCCAGAAGACTGGAACTTCAAACTATGCTTAAAGACTAGAAAAAGACTAAGCGAAGATCACACTGCACAAGTGCACATTCAAAGGACCGGCAAATGCTCCCCTCTAACTCCTGTTATGTAATCATCATTTTCTATTTTGGATGATTACTTGCCTGTCTCAATATATTGTTGATTATTAGTTATACATTTTCTCATGTTGTGACAGTTCGAATGGTTCTCATTTTGAAGTGAGCCAAAACCTAAGAACATTCCCACTTATAATTTCCAAAGAGTACTATAACCCAGGTCAAAAAACCAGTAGAAACCAGTAGAAACCAGTAAGCATTTTTAACTGGTCGTTACTGGTTTTAACTGGTCTTAACTGGTCTTAAATGGTTTCAACTGGTACCAGTTGAAACCAGCAAGGTAACTCCAACTTTCCAGTAACAAAATGAGCGATTCTAATTGAAACCAGTTAAAGACATACTGGTACCAGTTGATACCAGTTTAATCATACTGGTACGAGTTTATACCAGTTGAAGTTGCACTGTTTACCAGTTGAAACCAGTAAAAGTCTACTGATGGCCAGTTGTAATACCAGTTCAAGTATCACTGTACCAGTTGGTAACAGTTTCTGTCGGTTGAAGTCTTACGGTACCAGTTGATACTAGTTCAAGTGTCATTTATTTGCACCAGTTGATACCAGTTGAAGTCTTACTGGTACCAGTTTATCCCAGTTGAAGTTGCACTACTTACCAGTCCAGTTGGAGCCATTGAGTCTACTGGTTGCTAGTTGATACCAGTTCAAATATCATTTTGTACCAGTTGGTAACAGTTCCTGCCAGTTGAAATTTTACTGATACCAGTTCAAATCTCACTGTGTACCAGATGATATCAATTTAATGAAAGTCTACTCTATATACTGGTCTATGAGTTGATACCAGTTCAACTCTCAATGTGTACCACGGTGCCACTTGATACCAATTGTAATCTACTGATACAAGTTGATACATGTACCAGTTGAAGTCTCATTGTGTACCAGTT
This sequence comes from Diadema setosum, assembly GCA_033980235.1. Taxonomy (NCBI): domain Eukaryota; kingdom Metazoa; phylum Echinodermata; class Echinoidea; order Diadematoida; family Diadematidae; genus Diadema; species Diadema setosum. Next base: position 20,938,031 of record CM067064.1, read on the forward strand.
GATATATCTTAAAGTAATGGTACCTGTGGCTCAGTGATGCGAGTTTGAGTCTTACCCGGAGTCTACTTTTGAATTCGATCAGTTCAAACTGAATTAAAAAGTAAATTAAACTTGTTTTAAAACATCAAATTAAAAAGTAAACAAAACAAAATAAAGCAAAGCATTTAACATGATTGAACTTGGACTCTTAATGACTTCAACTTGATTCAACTGGAACCAATTTAGATCAGTTGACATATAAACTGACAGACTGTATTTCGACCAGTTTGTGTGTGTTTGTGTGTGTGTGTTTGTGTGCGCGTGTTTGTGTCGGTTTGCGTGCAAATAGTAAATTGACACAATTTGAAACCCATTTACCTGACTGCATGGACTTGCTTACCACTTCATTCTAGATTAAAACCCAGTAACTAAAATATTGAAATGTTGATACCACTTGATACCAGTTGGTTTCTATTGGTTTCTACTGGTTCTATTGCACATGAATATTCATAAGCTATTCAAATTCTCTATGTGAAAAAGATAAAATATTGTTAAATTTATTGTTTTTATGATTTCAATAAACTCTTAAATGTCTGAAATGTAATTAGAAATTTACCTAATATTATTGCCGTGATATTCACAATTTCAACTTGTACCTTTGATGAGGTATTTTCATATTTTTATAATAAAAATGTAATCTACTTGGTAACCATGTCTTAAAGTATTGCAACTAGATGGCCCTATATATATGAATGAAATTATCCCTTGCACTAACTAGGTCTAGGACGTAGGCTAAGCCTAGATGTACTTGTAGGTATAGGCTTTAAATAGTCTAGCTGTAGGATTATGATAGGTTAGATATTAACAATGTCGTGCATACACATGTTCTGGTATAAACCCATACTTCAAATAATTCAACACAAAGTTAATTTTGTCAACTGGATCCTAGTTGATTCCAGTTGATACAAGTTGATTCCAACTGGTACCAGTTGATTCCATTTCGACGAATACCAGTTGATACCAGTTGATTCCAGGTCCCATTTTCCATATTGAAACCAGTTGCCTTAACTGGAATCAACTGGTACCAGTACCAGTTAGCCAACTGGTTTTTCGACCTGGGAATGCAGGCACGCAAACTCAATTGAGTTGTATTTCATTTAAATGTGATGGGTAAGAGGGTATGAGAGAGAATGCTGAGCTATGAAGTAAAATGGTAAAGTAAAAAGTTTGTCAGATAGTATTACAAAAGCCTGAATATTGCAAGAGCTCCGGAGTAAAAACAGTCAGGGAAAAACCCTATGTATGATAATATTGTGAGAGCGTTAGACTGCATTGTGACGCGTCGTTATTTAATTTACATTCTTTATTCATATTTTTCATTAAAAAAACACAGGTAATGAGCCGGATTGGGTTAGAATTCTCACTTACAGCTTTGTAGAAGTCTGAGTCAACAGTATCACACAGTACTTCAAGACGTATTAGTACAAACGATTTCTTGAGCCTGCACCGTTTCAGGCTCTGTTCTGGATACGGGGGTAGAAACTCATTATTTTTTTGTTGTTTATTTTATCATTATTTACTAATCTCTTTTCTAACTTACAGGTAGCGGATTTCTTTGCAGGCCAAATTCGGAAATGTAGTGTTGATTATTACTTATACATTTTCTCATGTTGTGACAGTTCTATTGGTTCTCATTTTAAAGTGAGCCAAAACCTAAGAACATTCTCACTTATAATTTCCAAAGAGTATTATGCAGGCACGCAAACTCATTTTAGTTGTATTTCATTTAAATGTAATGGGTAAGAGGGTATGAGAGAGAATGGAAAGTGCTGAGCTATGAAGTAAAATGGTAAAGTAAAAAGTTTGTCAGATAGTATTACAAAAGAAACTCATTCTTTTTTGTTTGTTTATTTTATCATTATTTACTTATCTCTCTTCTAACTTAAAGGTATAGTGGATCTCTTTGCAGCCCAAATTGGAAAATGCCTAGAGACAGCTAGTAACCAAATATGCTACTATAATTTAATAAATAAGAAATAACCATTCCAGTATGTATCTTAGTGTGCATAGTAAGACAGATCAAATCAAATAGGAAAACATCTGAGCACTAAGCCTGAGGTCTGAATTTGCACTCAACTTCTTCCAATGGCTAACGGATGTTTAATTTTTGAATTTCACTGACCTCCAAATTTCACAAAGAAAACCTTCTTAGCATGATGGTTAATATGACATTTGACTGATATTGGAGATGTTTGCGAATCGGATCTACTACCTTTAATATTATTAAATCTAAAATGATTATTTGAAAGTTCGGAAATGCTGGAAATATCCTACCACAAGGAGGCAAAATATAAATGGTTCACATTTACAATTCATTTTGTTTTAAAAATTTTCTTATTTATTTTCGTTTTTGACAAACTCGCATACCAGGCAGGCTTCAGGCCTGCTAACGCGGGTATACAAAAGAAAAAAAAAGTTAAAACAACACCAGGAAAATCACTATTCTCAATTTTGGGGCGCGCTACGCGCGCAGAGTCTCGAACACAATTAAACTTTGCAACTTCCTTTCAAAATGAGTTTTTACTATTTCCTAGATGAAATACCGTAACGCAATTGCAGGCAACAGACAAAAATACAAATTTCCTCGAGACTTTAAAACGTCATTAAAACAGTCAAAATTCACAATTTGCGGCGCGCTTCGCGCGCAAATTCTTCTACAACTTTTGTAGTTCGGTCGTCCAAAGAATATATATATATATATATATATATATATATATATATATATATAATTGTGTGTGTGTGTGTGTGTGTGTGTGTGTGTGTGTGTGTGATCATTGGTATTGGTACCGAAGGTCCGTTTTTTTAGTGACCGCACCCCCCCCCCCCCCTTGAAAAATCCTGGCTACGGGCCTGGCTCCATGGTCATACATAAACACTGTACACGTTTTCGCAGCTTTGATGGTTTTCGTGGTGACCTGGGAGGAGAAAGGCACTCACACAGTGTACGAGTCTTACTGTCTTAAAATCTTTTTCAACAGCACTTCCAAGTCATTTGATGGCATTTCAAATTTTTACTTAGCCAACATTTGTTGCTGTTGTTGTTGGTCTTGTTTTATGTTTTTTTTTTCTTCCCGTAATTTAGATGTCTGAGCAACTCATGCTGAGACACTCAACAAGTGTCATATTATATTCGATATAACTAAGCCTACTTTTCTTTAAATTGCTCGGATCCACCCATTCAAAGACATTAGAGTGAACTTTCCCTTGACTCAGCATGACATGCATTTTTCCCATGCAATGTCTTTTAAATTGTCAATCATAATGTAAGGGCCCCTAACGTGGGAACATAATCATTACAAGTTATATGATAAAGGTCTTCTTTATCCAGGGAAGCCTCTTCAGCGTTGACACTGTTCTACCAGATAGGCCCTACAGGATCCCCCCCCCCCCCCACACACACACACAGGAAAAACAAAACAAAAACCTATATAAACATGCAGTAGAACACATCGACCAACTACATGGAGCAGGAAAAAATACAAACTAATATAAAAAGTTATATCTTTGACAACATATTTAATTCGGATCATTCAACATCATTTTGAATAAACATTTCTTCGTATATAAACCTTTGTAGATACATAATCATTAACGACTGATTGTGGTGCTCTTAGTAGTATACTTTCAAAGGTGCTGTCAAAAGTTTGAGCAGGCCTAGATATTAAATTTTTGGTGTTACCGAATGCATAAACTCTATTGAAGCATCATAAACGCATGGTAATTCTACACTTTACTTCTTCCATGCGTGTTCTTTTCATCTTTTTTTTTTTCGCATCAGAGATAGGAGAGGGATGCGGAAAAATGAGCCGTTAAGCTAAAGAAAAATATTATTAATATTAACCTATAAGAGACCATTCCATTTGGTTTAGCCTACTTGTCATTCCCTCATCCAGTATACAATACAATAACGTTGGAACAATTTTTTGTTCCGACCAGAAATTGATCCACAATCCGAAGGCGCTGTTGGAAACCATTCTGGTTAGCTTTGATAAGTAACACACAAGAGTAATTATAATAACCAATGGGGGAAAAAAGAAGAATGGTGGAGCAGTTTCATCAAAATCTGACCTAAATCAAAAGTTATGGGAATTTAAAAATTCTATCATCACTTCTGTGCTAAATTTTAAATTAGTTGGCATGAAGTCACCAGGAAAGTCTTGTATCCTTCCCATGGTAATTCTAATCGCTTCGTTGCCATATCCTATATAGGCCTAATAGCGGCGTTGACTATAGGGAACGGTTTGGTAGTTACTATGAATTTCGATCAAGGATTTTTTTTTTTTAGGTTATTACCATTGAGCGCAAACAATTTTGATCAGTGGTTTGCGACCATTATCAATACTTTATGAAAATTAGAAACTTGTGCACTTTTGATAACTTAATTTTGATAACTTTCTTCTTTTTTACGCTCCATTTCAGAGTGAATAATATTATATATAGTAAACGGGATATAAGTGCTGTATTATACAGTCGTAGAAAAGATACAGGAAAGTATAGTGGGATTACGGAATGTTATACACTATATAAAAATAATTCCACAAGCTATCATTTTTCTTAAAATTGCAAATTCTTTCTACTTGTAAGTAATATAATGTTGATGGCAATAATCATCATTCAATTGCTTTAATCTTAGTCAAGAAGCTCTTTCATTATTCCATAAAAACATACAATTTTGGTCCACTGTAATGCTGTGACATCATGAAGTCTTGTAGCCTTTTTAATATTGATGGCGACACAACATAGATCTTACGAAAAAAATGAAAGAATATACAAGTTTGGAACAAGTTACCTGATTTTTCTCAAAATTCACTGCATGCTGTGCTTTATTAATGTTCCTGTATTTGATAAATTTACTGTTTATATACAATAATGCATGATTATGGTGTAAATCCATTTGTAAAGAAATGGAATTGGGAAAGGTGGGAGATCGGTGACAGAGAGAGTACTTTCCAGGAAAATGTCGTCAGTGCCTTCAGCGCCTTCAGCGCAAGAAGTATGGCTATGGACGAGGAGTCCGACGACTCAAACTTATCAAAAGAAAGAAAAAGGAGGAGAGCTACAGCGAAAGAAGAAAATGGTGGCGGAGAAGGCAATAATGATTTTCTCTGTAAGCTGTATATAATCAAATTCCGGGACGCCTTATTGTTTACTATTTTCGTAACAACCATAAATTGTCCTTGCGTTTTCATAATTTGCAGAGCATGCGATAGTCGATCGCATCAATGCCCGTTAAGGTTATGGACTTTGAATCAGGAGATGCGAAGATCCAGGAGCTCGAATCCAAACAAACAATCCAGACAAAATGCGTGATGTGATTAAACCGTGATTGTGTTTAACCAGTATAGATCCTATACACAATTTTCCTCCTCAGACAAAGTCATCTTATACACTGGCAGGAGAAGGTCGATCCCTTGATCAGGTTGTCTTCCATATTAGGGAAGTAGAAACAAACAAACAATATATAAACAGTCATAGTTTCATTAAAGGGTGTGTACAGTTCTGGTCGAGGTGTAGATTTAGCTTTTAACATTTTGCAAGATATTCAGAAACCAATCTATGAGATGTAAGGGGGAATGCAGTTCTAAGGGGTATCAAAAGTTTATTCGATGAAAATCGGTTTTGAAATGGCTGAAATATCCAAAAACAAGGTGAAACAAAGAGATCCTAATAAAGTTGGGGCATGTCGCCTTTTATTATTGGCACTTTTTTGGATATCTCAGCCATTTGAAATCCAATTTTCATCAAATAAACATTGAATCCTTCTTAAAATTACATGCTCTTTCATATTTCATAAGAGGCTTTTCATTATCTCCCTTAGGAATGTTCAAAACATGAATCCCTACCTCAACCAGTACTGTACAGTCCCTTTAAGTATCGGACACAAAACTACAAGTAGAAAGCAGTGTAATCTGTTTTTAATGCTTTCCCGAAACATCAGCATTGGACAAAATCATGCAAAGCGAAATAAAGTTATTGTCACTGTCTCACGACAATGTCACTGGTTTGTGTGCAAAGGCATTAAAAAATTCTTGGTCATTAAGTATATAAATAGTTACACTATCACTGTCATTATTGCCATGTCGTTGCTATTCCAGAGCAGTTTGGGTGCACATTATTATCTTCTAAACTCTCCTTCAGGAGTTAAGGTCACTGAGACCATGACATTAACACAATGGTCATGTGATTTGAAGCTGTTCTGTCTGTCTAATTATCCCATTATATATAATACGACTGATTTTACTCTTTATATAATATATATATATATATATATATATATATATATATATATATATATTACCATCTTTGTTCAAGGGTGTTAAGTTCAGATGCAAATCATTTTGCAAATATTCAGAAAGTTAATGAAAAGTTAATGAATAGTGTATATATATATATATATATATACATAAACTAAACTTGGGGAATGGGGCTGATCATGATTTGCTGAAATACTAACTTTTTATGAGGTTTTTCCTCAACAGATTCGAAGGCTACAAAAATGTCAATTCTCGGTGTATCCGTTCATTGTTTTCCCTAACACAATAATTGGTCTAACTGACGTAATCAACAGATCAAAATGTTTATACAGTATCACATTGAGTTAATGTAGTGATAAAAAATGTATATCTATATGTATGATATTCATAGACTTTAGGAGGTGTTTTCATCCAAAGACTGTTTCCATGATCGTGTCATTTGTCTTTTTATAATGATAAAAGTAATGATAATAGTAAAACGAAAATGATATGTAAACAAGGCTAGACACTAACCTCGTTCGGAGAAATCATCAGATATCTTTTTTATTCTTTTTTTTTTTTGGTGACAATGAAATTTAGTGGCCTGAAAAAAAGATAAAAGAAAACGTACAAAAGAATAAAACATTAGAATAACATCTGACAATGAAAACCATTTAAGGAGAATGTATAAGGTAGGGCATAAATGCTTCAAGTACCACTTGCTGTATCTACTAAAAAATGATTAAACATTCAAGTGAAATAACTTGAAACCATTAAAATAATCATAATCCTTGATAATAATGTAAAGATTAGCAGGTCCAAGGGTTTTAATGGCCACGTGTATACTGTAACCATGGAGCTACTAATAAGTTAGTAGCTCCATGTAGCTCCATGATTCAACTAAATTCACTAAGTCCAACATTTAATATTGAACTGAGGCATAAACAGGATGCTCCATGAGACACCTACTATTCATGGCATAATTATATTCAACATAATGTTCTTGGAGAGATGAAATATGGCAATATGTAATATTATATGAAACGAAATAGCTGAAGCGACTTTGGCCCTATTATAAAGTAGACTAAGTTCGGCCATGAAGACTAGCTGCGATAATGACAACCCTGGTCGAGTCAACTAACTGAAATGCGTGTATTGAAAACTGAGCGGCGAATTATTCTCCCGGTTCTGGGTGACAAAACCACATGAAAAATATTAATACACTGAATAACATTGTGACTCGTAAAGTGTTTTGCCACACGTGCCTGCTAAGTGACACACAATACATTTACACTGAGAAACCTGCATGCATCATTGTCAGGCAACAGCTAAGGCTGCAAAATCAATATGAAATACTATGCTGAATTTGATCTTTAGAAATTGCAAGAGATTTCTATTACAAAGCACAGAGTGTGCAATATTGATCAAAATAAATGAGATATAGGCCTACTTTTTATTCCTAAATCTTATCTAAAAAGATACAGACAGAAATAGAGCATCGATAGGTGAGAGGAATAGCAAGTGACTGTGAACGACAGCAACTAGGTCACATACGGAGTAAAAAAACAAACAAAACAACAAAATTCCTAGTATAAGAGCGTTGTGAATAGCGTGTGTGCTCGTTACTTTTTTCTTTATTTTTTTTATTGAGGCACTACCTTGGTGAATACTACGACCACTATTACTATACTACTCTTACGTTTGATAGACAAACTTAAGGACAACTTATATACTTTCAGTCCACTTTATTTTCATTTTTCTATATACGTCATTTTGCTCTATCGAGATTTTCATTATGGATTACGGTCTTGAAACACCGACCATGTCAATCATCCATGAAGTAGAATAAAGATATAAGAACATTTTCAAAGAAAGAAAGAAAGAAAGAAAAGAATGAGTTGTTTTTATTTCCTTTGCTCTCATCTTTAATCATGATTATACTAGGACACGTTTATAACAAAAGACATTAAGCCTCAATGTATCATTTAATATCTGTGTACATAATCATTTCTTTTTTTTTATCGTATTGTTACAGCAAATCCATACCCTCATGTCTTCTTATCTGATATAAAGTTTTTAACTTTGCATACTTCTTGTAGTGATATTTATATCAAAGTATACATACAATCACGTCACGCGGGAATTAAAATTTTGGAAACAAAATATATTCAAAATGAGCATCTACGACCGTTAGAATTTGTCAGTGGCGTAACATCGGTGAGGGATCATGGGATAGAAAGAAAAGCAGAAACCAAACACGAAGAAGTGAGAAATATATAGGTATATATTTATATAATATATTGATCCAAGACATGCAGCTGCAAGGATAAACTGTGACGATCTTTGTTAAGTGTTGCTATTGTCGTTTTAAGAGTGCGACAGCAGAATCAGATTTTTTTTGTGCGTTTCCTATTCACGAACTGCACGTCGGTCATCCTCTATACGCAACTTCCTTCAAGGCAACTGGTTAGGTGTAACACTGTGACAATCTTTAAGAATACGTTTTCTTATACGTCACTGGGGAAAGGTGTTTTCAAGTTACTTGCAATATCATGAGAAAATATATAAAACCTAACGCGGTCAATATAAAGAAAAAAGTAAGCAGCAGAAGGAAATCTATTCAGGTTGAGACCCACATCAAGGTATATAGCGATATAGTGTGCAATATTGATCGAAAGTCTTGCAAGCATTGTATGAGATACTTTCTTATTTCTTCGTTGAACGAGAGAATAGGTAGTGTTGAAAGGAAAGGAAAAGAGAGAGGGAGATGGAGGGAATTCCAAGAATGAGTCAAGAGGACGTTTTAAGTTTCATCCTAGAATACCAGTAGAAAGTTATTCATACAGTTATTGAAACCTCTCTTCATATTGTTAATGGGTCTTTGAGCTCAATGGTAACGATCATTGGATGCAAGTTTCGCAGTGTTCTAACCAATAGGACAGCGAGTCTCTCCTTGTTGAGGACATCTCAAAGGAGAATGAAAATGCAACCCAGTTTAATGGCAGGTGGTTTTGTGACGTATAGTACCGATGTGATCAACAGGGTACAGCAGTGTACGTTACCATCTGACGAAGATTTTCGAATGGACTGGGTGGTATAAAACGCCAATGCAGATGATCAACCCGGCTTAGAAAGCGAACAGGCTCTCGTTGCATGAAAACGACAACAGCTGGAGGGAAGAATCATAAGGTACCTACATCGTTTTTTTGAACAGTTTTGAAGTTTGAAGCTAATCCCTCTTTCTCTCACTCTCTCAACACGTCTTGGCAAGATGAATACTTCCTCGACTACAACGGGAGTTCAAATAGATTTATCTCGATCAACCTTTGTCATCTACATCTGTTTCGGCATCATCGGAGTTGCCGGCAACGGGATCGTGCTCTTCGTCATTGCCAGAGTCAAAGAGCTCCGCGATACCACCAACATTCTCATCGCCAACCAATCCCTCATCGACTTCACGTCATCTGCCCTCCTTATGGCGTTGTTCGTGGCGCCGCTGCCGCCTCTGCCGAGACGCAACCTACCTCTAGCCCGCTTTCTCTGCGGATTCTGGTATACGCAGTATCCATTCTGGGCCATGTTTCCCGCCTCTGGGATCAACCTGACGATTCTGACCACGGAGCGATATTTGGCGGTCGTCCATCCCTTGTACTATCGCAACAAGATGAGACCGCGTCTTGCTGTCATCATTTCATTAATCCCTTGGACATTTGGTATGTTGTACATGGGCTATCTTCCTTTCCTAACAACAGTTCGTGGGCAACTCTGCTTACAATTCTTATGGCCGAATGACATCATGCAGCCAGCCGTGGGTATAGCTACCATCGTCATAGTGTTCCTCTTGCCGTTTTTCGCAATGACGGCTATGTACGTTCAGATTGTGAGGGTGCTTCGAGCTCAAGATGCTAATCTGTCCGGCAAAAGGTTAGGGGCGGTGCATCAGGCCAGAGATTATCGGAATGTGGCGCGCAAAAACATGATCAAGACTACGCTACTCCTTTTCACCTCGTATGGCATTTGCTTGGCGCCGAACAACATCATCTACCTCTTTTACTGCCTAGGAGGCCATGTCGACTTCAATGGGGTACTCTATTACGTAACAGTCTGCGTCGCATTTATCAGCATCTGGACTAATCCGTTCATCTACACCCTTCAATACAGGAAATTTCAGCGTGGGCTGGCTGTTGCTTTCGGCTGCAAAAGAGCTGGATCCTCACCTCACGATGTCTCAGCAAGTGTCTTGACGGCATCGGAACAGATTAAATCTTTGTAAAACATATTGGTCATCACCTTGGTAAGGAAAACAACTTTTAGAATTTTTGCAATTTTGTGAATTGTGTAATGAATTCGTTTCTATCTGTATCATAAAACATATTAGACATTTAAAAATATGTCTATAAAGTGATGAAAATATAATGCATTGTAGAGGTCTCGTTTCGAAGAGGATAATCTTATAAAGTTTGGGAAGATTTCCCCCATATCCCCATATTCCTTTGTCAAATACGGATAGGACTAATATAAAACGTGGCTTTCTGTACAAGTGCCTATGAAAGAAGCATAGGAAAAACAATAACAGCGACCTAATCTACAAATGTTGGGCCTGACTTTGCTAAGTGTCATAGTAACAAGACCCCCCCCCCCTTTTTTTTTTTTCCTGTGTTGCCTTTACCATGAAAAGTAGGAAAGCTGAGCAGGTTTCAAGAAAAAAAAAACATAAGGAACTAACTACAGTGCATTTAACATGAACGTTCACCATTAGAAAGATCCTTTTCAAAAAAAAAAAGAAAAGAAAAGGAGAAAATGACTGACATGTTTACTGCGGTTCACTCCACTACAGCTCTAATACTTACTATTTTGCAAAGTCAGATATAATTTCGTGTACTATCAGCACTCAAATTAAGGATTTTCTGTTTTCGGTAAATAACATAATGGAATATCATAGGACTCAATGATACTTTATTTTCATTTAATCGAACTCCAGGTTTTTAGAATTGTCATTATTCATCCAACTTTTTGTATGTTAAAAGTTACAAAACCATCTCGTTGGACACCTACATCTGTATTTCTTTATAGATAAAAACCAAGCAACACTATTCGCTCATTTTCAGGTGCAGTGGCCAAAAGTACTGCAGGAGTTCTTCGCATTTTATTCCGATACATATTTAAGGAGAAATGGAGAAATGTGGTATCATGTATCTAAGGAAAAACGAATTCAAAATCTAATCATTTTAGTTTGAATCCACCTTCCGACAAAAGCTCCACCAGGACCCGACAGACTGAAGGAAAAAAAAACAAAAACGCTCAAATTATCTGTTGTTCACCCCAAAACCTACTCTCGAAATTTTAAGTATAACATACATTTACCTGTAAGTATTGTGACCCAATGAATTTATTTTGACATTCAATTTGAGATTTTTTTTTTTTAATCACCCTTCGGATTATGACATTGGTTTGATGGTAGTAACCCCATGCTCCTTTAGGTGGAAATGCTATCAAAATGAAGTCCAGTACTAGACATGTCATTTATAGAAGAAACACTTAGGTGAAGGGGCCTCAATTCTCGCTCCGATTCTGTCTCTGGAATGGTACATTATGGAGTTTCTGATTTTGTACTCATTTTATATTCCACTAAATCAATTCTAAAAATATCATTTATTTATTCTTATAAGTTCAACTTTTCTCCATCAGAATTTATTATTAGTTACGAATGATAATTGTTTAATTGACTGTCTTCGTCCAACGAGCATGTACGATTTGATATCAATCTGAATTCGACTTCAGAAACAAAAAAAAACAAACAAAAAAACCAAAAAAAAACCCAATCCTTTGAAATCCAAATCAAGAGCTTGGAATCAATCAACAATAAGCTAATTGCTTTTGTAGAAGTTACGGAACAGAAATGATACGTCAGGCAATGAAATGACATCTTATCTAATTGTAATGAACAGCAGGCTTGCTACGCTGCAGGTTAGTCCTACAGTCACTGCACATGGTAATGATTATGGTACATTGTATAAATGCCAAAAAATGTAAATGCATAGTTTAAACGCACATAAGTTCTTTCTGAGCATATGCGAAGAAGGGTAATCTACTTCGGTGGTAGAAAACTCATGCATCAGACACAATGTTTTAAGTGATGGAAAAAAATTAGGAGCAAAAGCAGACCGTTTGCCATTTTGATATTCAATCGGCGAATGCATTGGTCATTACTGGGGGGGAAATACCCATAATAGATGTTCGATTTTGTTGATTTTGAAATCGTTATTATGGAACTGAATTTCTTCTTAATTAATATCATCCGTGTGCATATTTTGTCTCTTGGTGATGCTTGGCTATATACGTATTGACTAAAATTGATGACAACTATAAAGACAACCCAAAGTGGTGTAGATTTGAAAGTATGATCTTCACTTTAATCATATCACTTTTAATGTATCATGTGGCAATGTTTGTTTTGTTTGCTCGGATTTATTTCGCATTCAAGTAAATACAAATTAAATTCAAATATCAAGAAGCAGAGACAAAGAATATCAAGTGCAGAGATTACAATAACGATAACATAACATTACACAAATAGATGAATATTAACAATGTATATTGTGCAGTAAATATATCCAAAATATGTAAATGAGATATATGGTATTTTCCAGTAAATATCAGAGATAACTAAATGCAGGAGACGACCATCGTGAGCGATTAAACTTGAAATGGATGGGGCCTTATTAATGTATCGAATGGGTATGACTAGCATTATCAAATGTATTCAAGTATTGTGCGTATTTTCGTCATTCATCGAATTGATCGAGGCTATTAAATCCAGATTTTATGAGGAAAACACTGTTATGTTCATAAGAATTTGGCCAATAATACTAAATAAAGATATTTAAAGCTGGTCTGTGTTCCAAGAGCTCACGTAAAACATTCTTATTGGTCTATGGAATCTTCTCATTTTCCGCAGAATACGAAGAAGAAGAACCAATAGCTTACCACTATAAAGTGTTGAAGACACTCTAGGCGTTTTATTATTATGTTTTTGATAAAATATCAGAAAGAGTTTTCCTGAAAATGATTTCTACCATTCAGGGGTATACATAGAGATGAAATCCATTCATAGTCAAGGTGCATCTTTTATGGTATATATATATATATATATATACTTATTATTATCCTACTCTGAAATTCTTCTGTTGAATGAAACATGATTGGTGGCAAGTTTTGAAGAGCTCAGAGTGTTCGACAATGCTACAATGATGACAAAGGGAAATCGAAGTTATGCGTGATCAAAACCTACTCTTTACACTCGTTACACGCTGAGTGTAGCCGAGGTCAGCGAGTTTCAGTAATTGAAGATCCGCGGCGCTTTTTATCCTCTGCAAAATTTATTGGTGGCGTCTACCACTACCGTGTGGTGTAGAACGGAATTTCAAGCTCAGGCACACACACGCACACACACACACACACAACACCACAAAAATCGTATATAAGCCTTGTGCACGCGAGGTTTCGTGTTTGCAGATGGACATTGACAGTTTCTGTTTTGGGTAGTAAATCGAAAAAATACCCGACTTCAAAATGAATACTACATTGCAGTACTCGATTGATGATGGAGGAGTCGAAATAGACCTATCGCGACCAACCTTCATCATCTATAGTTGCTTTGGCGTTATAGGTATTATCGGTAACGGGATCGTTCTCTTCGTCATCGCAAGAGTCAAGGAACTCCGCGATACCACCAACCTTCTCATCGCCAACCAATCCCTCATCGACTTCACGTCGTCTCTCCTGCTCTTGGCGTTATTCGTGGCGCCGCTTCCTCCTCTGCCTAAAGACAACCAACTCCTGGCGCGCTTTCTCTGCGGTTTCTGGTACACGCAGTATCCCTTCTGGGCCTCATTTCCCGCATCTGGCACTAACCTGATGATCCTAACCGCAGAGCGGTACCTAGCTGTCGTTTATCCAATTCACTACCGCAACAAGATGAGACCGCGCACTGCCGTTTTTATCTTCGTCCTACCGTGGATGTGTGGCTTTTTGTACATGAGCTATCTTCCGTTCCTAACCAATGTGAACGGTAACATTTGTTTCCAGTTCCTCTGGCCGAGTGAGGCCATGCAGCCGGCTGTGGGTATTTGCACCTTCATCCTCTTCTTCTTTCTACCATTTGCCGGTATGACAGCCATGTACATCCACATTGTTAAAATTCTTCGCGGACACAACGGCATTTTAGCAGCCAAAGACGCGGGTGCGGTTCACCAAGTCCGGGATTATCGTGATGTCGCCCGCAGGAACATGGTCAAGACCATGCTCATCTTGTGTATCTCGTACGGAGTCTGCTGGGCGCCAAATCACATCATCTACCTCTTCTATTGCCTCGGGGGCGATGTCGATTTCAATGGGGTCATCTATTACGTAACAGTCTGCGTCGCCTTCATCAACATCTGGACCAATCCGTTTATCTACACCCTGCAGTACAGGAAGTTTCAAAGAGGGCTTGCAAGTGCTTTTGGCTGCAGGAAGAATGCTGCGTTGAACGTGGCAACCATTGATGGTGGAGCGGTCAACAAACGGCCCTAAAACAAACTTAGCCGAAGCTTCACATTCCACTACTTTTCACTTGGTAAGGAAAACATTTAATTGCAGCAATTCTACAATGTGCAGTTTAAACATTGAGAATCTTCGCACCAGTAAAATATTTATCAGATGGTTGTGTTTCTTAAAACAATATATCAAAAATCATAGAGCAAAGCCGAAGCAGAATTATCAAAATTCAAACAAACCAGGTTAAAAATAAATCTTACGCAAAGAACAGCTTTGAAAAAGGACTACATACTCAAAGCAAAATTGAGTTTAAAAAATGACAGTGTTGCAAGTCATGATTACTCGCGCTAACCCAAGCCTTTTAACGTTTGTTCAATATTGTATCTATATCTTTGCATCTGGCAGCAACAGTTGCTTCAAACGACAAAAAGTAGAAAGTTGATCCGTTTTTTAAAGGGGAAATCCAGTCCAAATATAAGTTAGTCTGATGAGAAAGAGTAAAATATTACGAGTTCAACGGTATAACTTTGATCGAAATCGGATGAAAAATAAGGAAGTTATGATATTTTGAAGTTTCGCTTTTTTGGTGGGAAACAGTTCTTGAATAGTCATTATAAATATGCAAATGACAAAATGAGCATGTCATTCCCTCACAACTTACCATAGAGTTTGTACATAAAATTTTAAAATTTCCAGTTTTTCATTTAAACGCAAATAAGCCCGAGGCTCAAATCTTCGTATATCTAATTGACCACTATTCTGAAATTATTCATCCAGGAATAACATCATGTTTCAGACTGCAATACAGAGACATTGAATTTTCTTCATTTTTTTTTTTTTTTTTGCACACGATCAATGGAAAATTGTGAGGGTATGATACGGTTAGCTCATTCATTTGCATATTCATATTCACTGTACAAGATTTTTTTTTTTTTTTTTTTACAGAAATCAGCAAATTTTCAAAATGTCATAACTTCCTTATTTTTTCATCCGATATCAGTCAAATTTTTATCGTTGAACTCGCAAGATTCTACTCTTTTTTTTTCCAAACTTATATTTGTACTGGATTTCCTCTTTAAAATAAAATAAAATATAAAGGTTATATGTACATGACTATCTACCGCGATCTTGTGGCAGGAAATGAAATTATTCGAGTGTATAATTTGACCAACACATTCTGTAAAGCTTACGATACGTTATTAATTGTATTATTTTGATGTACAATTTGAGACTTGAACAATGATAGCATGGCAATGTATAGTTAAGTGTTTTAAGAAAATATCTTCGAACAGGGACATATCTGGTATAAAAATGCTGAATAAATACACGAAAAGAGACTATTCAACTGGATTATGGTATGCCAAGGTTTCTGGAATTGCTTTAAACTAAGAGCAATTACTCTGAAAACATTATATGTAATTTAACTAGTGTCACAGCGCGGAACGATTTCAGCTCTTATTTCCATGATTTTGGAGCTTGAAGCTGCCCAGATCTTCCATAAGTTGTATCCTTTTTCCTTTCTTTTTTGTGGGAGGATTCATCTATTAATCTGCCAACAATAGAAATCATATTTTGAAAGTGGTATGATGTGAATGATAATGGTTCATTTGATACGATTTTACCGCAATCGTATAAGGCATCAACGGAGAGTGCTATTTCTAGCAGCATCGAAAGAAAGTTTCTTCAAATTTTTGTTCATAAGATTCTAATGCACTTGAAAGGGAAAGGACTTTACGAAAGCCTGTGTCTTGCAGAGTTTATGCAATGACTGACCATTGGAGTGGAAGAGGGACTTCCATCTCCCTGGGCTGACCGAACTGAATCAGGTGCAATGTACGATTGAGTTTACACCTCACGTGTGTCCCAGAATATATTGATGCATTGTATGGCACAAAAACAGGCAATCTATCAATCAAAGTACAGGTCGAGCTGTTAATGGGAATCTATATAATTGCATGGTCAAATTAATGGTTATACTACAGATTAAATTTGTTCCTTATTTAATATTTAACCACCCATCATTAAAAATGAAACGAAAATTAAATGGCCAAGAAGTTGTTATTAGCTCTTTTATATGGCTCTGTTGTTTGTACTTATAACAATATTTTTGTTTTAACATGCTTGAAATAAGTGTCATTGAACAGAAATGTACTGCACTTCCTGAGCAATCATAGCCAGGTTCTAAAGTTCGCTTTTCATCTATTTTGAAGGGGTACGTCATGATTAGATTAATTACACAAAAGTGAAATGTATACAATTTATTTTTTTTTTGCCAAAATGACATTGTCATGCTGTCTTTTTTTTAAAGTCTATGTCCTATTTTCCATTTAGATCACAATAATCCCAAAGTACAGATTCTTGTGACCGTGCGTCTTCTCTTTTAAGCTAACTTATATTACTAAGGGTGATGTTCAATTGGCAATACTAAACACGAGGCTAAGGCTCAAGAAGTTCTTATTTTCACATTTGTAGAAAGTATCACAGTTCCTTTTAAATTCCATAACTTCCTCTTCACTCTTCAATTTTCAGTTAATTTGAATGTGAAGCGGAACTCCATAACTTTAATGATCGTTTGCAGGTGGACATCTTCAAACATCGTTCTTTAAACATCGTGTAAACTTTAGACGCATGACGATGAAGAAAATAAGACCCTGGCAAACATGCCTGGTCTGCCCAGAATCACAGACGTGTTCTTTTTTTAAGCAAGTTTATAACCAAGCAAAATAACCATAAATCGTCAAAAAAAAAAAAAAAAGAGAAGAAAAAAAAAAAGAAAAGTTAGCCACACCAGAGTGCTATTAAGGATGACAAGGACTTTATCAGTGTATACGAAGTACACGGTGAACTAGCGCCACCTACTGATATTTTTCCCTCTGTCTTCAGACGAAAATACATGTATTTTATTCAAGGCACGCCGCAGGAACCAATTCCAGAATCATACTGTTTATAATGTGTTTGAAGTGTGGGGAAGGTCATTTCTTAAAAAATACATGATGTGTGGAGGGTACGCACAAAGTCCGACAACTCACGAAAAATAGAAAAATAATTAGTTTAAGCCAAGTTGAACTCGCCGCAGGACGAGGACGGAGTGTTTGCACCACACAACATGAATGTTTTCACATAAATTATTACTATCACTGGAATGGGATGGGAAAACAATTGCATCGCAGAATTTTTCAGCTAAAAAGAAAAAAAAAATATATATATATATATATATATATATATATTTTAATTCGAGGTCCATTGCATGCTAATCTTTTACTCGAATAAAGTGTGCGTCTTCATGAGATACTAAAGTGCTAAATAGAATTGAACAATTAGAGACAAACTATCTACTGATTTACATTGTACAGTATGTCCCCCTAAAAAAAATTACAACTGGGCCCTCCGCAATGATATCTTAAAAAATATTGCATCAATCTAAATATAAATTCAGGGTATGAAACTATAACTCATTGGCCACATCTTACAGAAGGATGTCGGGAATCTCTTCCGTCCAAGTTTTGCCTATTATTCACACACAAGATCATCGAAGTGCTAAACTCGGAAGAATCCGATTCATGACATGCTTTACAACAATCCACATTTCTCTGTGAAATAGAGCTAAAATGTTATATTTTAGCTGAAGTAGCATTTTAGCTGAAGTAGCATTTAAAAAATTCAATCATTGGGTGTTATCAATGCGAAAATCTGATTTTATTTTTTTTTTGGGGGGGGGGACATACTGCAGTAAGTCGCCCCAAAAGTTACAATCAGATTTTCGAATTGATAACACCCAATACGAACAACCAGTCTAAGTGCTACTTCAGGGTCTTAAAATATAATATCTTAGCTCTGTTTTGCAGAAAACCCCATTCAATTTGGGTTAGCGGTCACATAGAAATGTGGATTGTTGTAAAGCATGTCATGAGTCTAATTCTTCCAATTTTAGCACTTCGATGATCTTGTGTGTGAATAATAGGCAGAACTTGGACGGAAGAGATTCCCGACATCCTCTACAAAATTCCTCATTTCTCTTTGACCACTGAAGCAAATCGAGTGGGGTTTTCTGTAAGATGTGGGCAATGAGTTATAGTTTCATACCCTGAATTTGTATTTGGATTGATTCACTATTTTTAAAGATATCATTGCGGAGGGCCCCGTTGTATTTTTTTTTTTTTACATACTGTATGTACAAATACGGTGGATAATGCTTTGATATTGGTTGAGAAATATACGATACAGCAAGAAAAAAGGCAATGCTCGTCGAGTAGGCAATCTCAGATCGTGTGCATGGCGTTTACAAGTTTGTAAAGCTTTAAAGAGGAAATCCACCCACAAAATAGATACATTTCAAATGAAAGAGAAAATGTTGCCTCCAGAACAATACAAAAATCGCAGAAACTGTATAAGAAATATTAATGACATTTAGAAATCACACATTTTTTTGAAAACATTCCTTGACTAGTCCTCATGAATATAAAAACCAGCAATTTGACAATGGCGTGATATCACACTTTCTTATTGATTTCACATAAAGAAACGAAAAAATATCGTATTTAAGCCATATCAATATAAAATTTATCTTAAAACTACAAAAAAAAAATAGGAAAAGAACAGAATATTGTCTCTGATATATCTTGGTATGGGAACATGCTTTATTTGCATTGTCTATCATGAGATGTGTAAGGACTCTATCCGGGTGTATGTGTGTGTGTGTGTGTGTGGACATTTTGTGATGGGGCTCTTTCCCATTTCATCTGATCTATGATAAACTACAAATACTCGTGTTTTTTTTTTTGAATATCCAACAATTTAAGAAACTTCAATTTATATATATATATATATATATATATATATATATATATATATATTGTATATATATACGTATAATAAATATGTATGTGTTGTTGGGAAAGTTGAACAGTTGTGTGGGCACGGTGGATGTATGTAGATACGTACATGGATTAGTTGGTATATATGTATATTTGCAGAAATTGTACATACAATATTCATAATATATACATATATGTGTGTGTATATATATATATATATATATATATATATATATATATATATAAAGAATATGCACACACTATAACATAATGCAATGATAACTACAAAGTTTTCATACCTTCATATAATAATTATCAAATATAATAACTATCTCAGGGTTGAACATTTGCGGTGTCCCGGTGGTCAGCAGAGATTAAAACTTGATGTCGCGCCATCAAATTTCCAAAAAGGCTATTTTCTGGTTTCCAGATCGGGCAGCTAAAATTCAACATGAGTTTCAATAATTTCCTTTCATTTCCGTCCACTACATTTCTTTTTAGGGACACTAAAATGTAATATTCAAAGATTTCAGTGGCCCAAACGGGCTACAAAAATTAAGTATCGAGCCCTGACTAACTTGTAACAAGAACTCAAACTTGATTTAGAAGCTGGAGTTTCCTTTTTATTTTCTTCGTAGCGTTAAGAGCCATCATTATGTTATCCTGAAACCATTGTTTCGGGATAACATTAAACTTCTATCCTGACAAGTTCAAATGAGATATAGCATGTTCGACGTGGGTTCTCAAAGCGTTTGCCAGAGAAAGAAAACATATATTATATATATATTATACATATCGCTGGTGTTTTCACGAACCGGCACAGCCGGCCCCGGAGCCGCGAAAGTAAGTTTCGAGATAATCGCGTTTGAAGTTTTTGCCTTTGCAAAATCCATGATTGCGCCTATGTTTCACGTCCAGTTACCTAAATATCACACTGCACGACAGATTAGGAGTTGTTCGTGTGTTTCATGTTCTTGGTTCATCGTGAAAAACAAAAGTTTCGTTGAAATATCGGGCAAAGTCCGTCGTGCCGGTTCGTGAAAACACAAAAACACGTAAACAACGCTTCCAATATTTTCACGAACCGGCACCGTCGGCCGTGCCGCTTCGATTCTTCGCGCATGGTGCGGATTTCATTTTTCACGAAGTGACACCATTGGCGCGCACGCGCTGCGCGTTAGGTTATCTTCATCATTTCTCATAGCCGCGCGCGCACATAATCGAGCGCGCGCATTAGCGATGCTCCTTTGTATACTAGTGATATGAATTGGGTATCAAGATTTTGTTTGATACTTTTTTTTTCTTTCCCCCTTCTAAATCTGTCATCCATTCGCAGAAAGGCATTATTATTGAGTTGTTCTTCATTATATTACACATTGATCATTGCTCTCAGCTCATTGCATCGGTCTTTCTGCACATTATTTCGAATCATAATTTTCAAGATTCACTCTCTTCCTCGGAGCATTACTGCATCTCGTGCTATGTTGTTTTCGAATATGAAATGTAATCAGTTTGCTCTATTGCTTTGTGAATGTGTCGTTCTTGTAAAGAAAATAATTCTGTGCTGGTAATACTCTCTTTCACTATCTTTTCCACCCTTTCTTTCGCTTTCTTTCTCTCTCTCCCTCACACACACGCAAACACACACATACACACAAACAAACACACAATCCCTCTCTCTATTTATTTCCTACACGTGACACCTTACAAAACTTTTTAAATTACATAAAAACCAAATGAGCTTTACTTGGGTATCTTTTCTCATTCATAGATTTATTACCACGTGTGTACACGAGTTTTAAATATGGCTTTTCAATAAACTATACGTGGATCATACTACTCATATAATGCAGATTCCAACTTGAATGAAGTTAGGTACAGTACATTACCTTTCATTTATTTTTCAGATGTAACGAAGGTTTCTGTTATGTTCTAACATTCATACCAAGCTCTGTATGTATCATCCACCTTGATGATATCTTTATTTCATGGCATTCGGGGTACTACAATATTTCATTTTTTTTTTTTTTGTAGATTCAAAAATGTTATTCAGACGTATGAGACTAGACTGACTCTTGCCTTTAAAGCCCCAAAATCTTACAAAATAATGACCAAAATGTTCCACCTCCTTCCATATCCCATCACCTAACTTCAGCCTGGTCAAATGCTGTTTACCAAACATTGACTTTATAATCAAACTAGAATTTGATGATATGAATACAAGTACATAATTACAAAGACACTAGCTGATTTGGTATGGATAACCTTCTTCATATTAAAGGCAATACAATCTCGTAGACAGTGACTGATCTAATTGATGTTTAAATTGCTGTGACAGTTCACAAAGTGTATTATAAATCTTCTGCAAACAGTCTTGATCTTCCCTCATTTTGTAAAAGTTTGTAAGCACTCATATTATGCACAGTATGTGCCTGAAATTTTATTCATTACCATACCATGTTATTTTGCAAGATATAAAAATCCTCATGTTTCCCTTTCTTTTCTCTCACTGCTAGAGGATACCATATACAAAGTTCCTTATCTAAGCTCAGTAAGAAGTGGCTATCAGATCTGCATTTACTCATTATTGTTTCAAAAGTAAAACCCACAAAAATATACAATATAAGAAGACATAGATAATGATCTCTAGGCCATAATTTCTGGTGTGGACACAGACTGCAATAATATGGCCATGTATTGCAGTACATCTATCATCCAAGAAAACATTTTCTGTCAAAGTTTATTAGGCATTTTTTAGTTGCAGAGAGAGAGCAAGCAGAGGAAATGTAAGCATCCGATTTTTTATATCCCTCTTGCAGTCTACTAATACCTTTCTAACTTGCACAACTTGACTTGACTTGGTCCTGACTTTAGTTTATGTCTGCTGTGGGTGTCACAGGTGCTGGGGTAGGCATAATTCAAAAATACTGAAAATTGTTTATGGGTTTGGCCTAATGGTGGCTGGGCTAAGAAAGACAAAATGAATAGTGTGATGGGAGAGCTGGTTCATAAACAAAGTAAAAGAAGAGACATCAATATGGTATTTGACATTGCTATGGTTTTGTTGTGAAAAGCACTGTTTAAAGTCAGAGAGGGGAAGCATAATACAGTGGAAATTGAGGATGGCATCATTGTGAGAAAGCAGTATAGAGAGACCCGTGGATTGATGGTTATCAAGAGTAATGTCAGTGAATAAGGCGACAGTGAGAGATACAATATGTAGGATTAATGTCCCTTAATATCTCCTTGATTCTTTCACATACAATATTTTGAAAATTTGAGACTTTTCTGATAAACGCACAACAGTACTTCATGGTTTCTTAATGTGACATGTTGATCTTGTCATTAATTACTTTGTGGATTGTCAGTCAAACAGATACAGAGATTACAAGCTATTCCAAACTCTGCTGCAAGAGTAGTGTCCAAATTAAAAAAAAAGAACAAAAATTTCACCAGTGCTAAGAAGCTTGCACTAGCTTCCAGTCAAAATTCATACACAGATCAAAATGTTGATATTAACTTTTGAATCCACACTATTTGAAAGAACTACTTTAAACAGAAAATACACCAGAGAGAAACCTTCGTTCAAAAGGTAGTGACCTATTTGTTATCCTGAATAAAAAAACAATGGCATACATTTGCTTGTAATGTCTCTACCATTACAGTCTAAACGTGAAAAAAGGTATCATTGTAATTGCAATTGTATGTTTTTGTTCAATCATTTCTATCCTTGAGCACAAATGGCATAATACAGAATGTTTCCATATGCTATATATTAAAGCACTGTTGATTATTATAATCATTACTATTTTTATTGTTATGATTATGATTATGATGATGATTATTATCATTATTATTACTATTATTATTATTATCATTATTAAAAATGATGTCCTACTTTATGACACCACTACCCCCCCCCCCCATTTCTGCACACATACAAACCCAAAGTCATTAAATAGAAAATCAAAAAGAACATCGAAATAATGTTCTGCTAGAACCTGCCTGTCCATTCATAGAGCACACACTCTTGTGAAAAGTTTGATGCTGCTGTGTGGAGCAACTCTGTGATTGTGGTGAAATATTGCTATGATCTCCTTCCACAATGATCCCATGGCTTGGATTTTAGTGCAGATGTTCAGCTCAGCCACCCTAGTCATTTGTAGCTGTTTCGGGTTTCTCTTGGCCTCCTCCAGTAGACAGTTGTTATCTGCTTCTCTCCCTATGCAAAGAGGAACAATTGTTTTTCACAGACAATGTTACTTCTCCATTGCAGAGGAGAATGATGACATTTGATACAACAGTCATAATATACTTCTTAATTAATTTTACACATTTCTAAAACTACACCGATTTCCCTAAGAAAATAATTGTATGATAATGTTCCTTTCATATCAACACTTTGGTAATGTTTTACTCAAAAGTGCTAATACATCTTTTTTTTTTATCATAAAGTTTAAATCAATGTGATAATGTGCATAACAAGACTGTAGTAGGATTACACCTAATTGTCCATTGACACTGGATTTTCTTAGTAATTGTCTATGACAAAATAAAACCAAATACTACATGAAAAGGTGTTATGCTGTTTATTGATCTTGCTCACCTTTAGCATTGTGCACAATGTAACCTTTGAGTGCAGTAAGAAGAGGATGCTACGCCAGACGAAATGGTGAATGAACATATTGTTGACTAGAATCAGGAGCAGAACTAAAGTAAAGAATAAAGAAAGCAGGACATCACAAGTGAAAATCAGTGACACAGTCAATTCCATGTAAGTAATGTCTCAGACATTTGACTTCTGAGTGAACAAAGAAAAAAACACATTGACATGAGTAAAACTATAAATGTATATTGAGACAGTTCATTTTCATCTTCTCTGCCAAGAATTTGTCATACAGTATGTGCCATTGACTTTTGCAAAGTTGATCGTATCTCATATCAGTACAGAGTGTGTAACTGTTCTTCCTCATCTCCCTCGCCCCCCCCCCCCCCCCCCAATAAATAATAAAAACACAACAATAATCAAACTAACAATAAAAAACTACAGTTACAACAGTCCTGAAAGATACATGACACTGAAGAAATGCACACTGCTACCACATCAAAATCAGACTGAGGGACAATATTGCCTTTATACCAAAATGCAACATGACTACAGATAATTAGATGTCAAAATGTTGGATTCAATGTTATGTCAGTGCTTCACATTCATAAAACTACAAATACAGTTGTAATTAACGAAAGAGTAAGACAAAACAATTATTTCAGTATGTGGCAAATCATATTAGGAATATTATTATTACCAGTAGTGTGCCTGCACTGTCTATTACACACTGGTCTGTCTAATTTACTCTAAGTCCTTGACAGATAGCAATGTAACTTACGGTTCTTGTTCAAGCTTCAGATGATAGGAGAAATCTGCAGGAATGTGGTATGGAGTACAATACTGTAAAGTAGCCCATCATCGAAGGACAGCACTCATTTCATTCCAGTCTGCAAGTTGTTGGGTTGTCCACACAAATGCCTCAATATCTGTTTGTAATGGAAGATGAATAAAAGATGTCAGTCACATGAAACTCCATCACTACCAGTTCTGTAAGATCATAACATTGATGCACAGATTTGCAAAACATCACACTGCCCCCCCCCCCCCCCCTTACAGCTTACCAGAATCTGAAGTTTATGAACGTCTCTCTGGTTTAATTTTACAATTTGCCTAGCTCTGAATCCCTAGCCTCCATCCCCCCCCCAAAAAAAAAAACCCTCTGTGTTTCAAAGAACCATAGATTGAAGAAAATCAAAACAAACAAAATGAAAAATCGCAACCTAAGGCAAAAGTACTTGCCACGTATAGGCCAATTACGTCTACATTGAGGCTTTTAGGCTCATAATAGAGCATGATAGAACAATTTATGAATTCATGTGCTGAGCATAAACGTTGCAAGGGAGTTTTTTTTTTTTCTTGTTGTCTATCCATTATTCCAAATCAAATTTGCTGGTACGGTATTCTTGACAACATTATCAAACTCTTCATTGTTGTTGGTAACGCCTCAATTAGACAGGGAGGTGGGAAGAGGACCTCCCTGATTTAACGTTAGACTTTTAGCAGAAGTAACTCTAAAATCATTTTTTTTTTTTCATGGAGAATTCAAAGGTAATCAAAACAATTATTTTAGTATGTGGCAAATCATATTAGTGTGGCAAATCATATTAGTAATATTATTATTACCAGTAGTGTGCCTGCACTGTCTATTACACACTGGTCTGTCTAATTTACTCTAAATCCTTGACAGATAGCAATGTAACTTACGGGTCTTGTTCAAGCTTGAGATGATAGTAGAAATCTGCAGGAATGCGGTATGGAGTACAATACTGTAAAGTAGCCCATCATCGAAGGACAGCACTCATTTCATTCCAGTCTGCAAGTTGTTGGGTTGTCCACACAAAGGCCTCAATATCTGTTTGTAATGGAAGATGAATGAAAGATGTCAGTCACATGAAACTCCATCACTACCAGTTCTGTAAGATCATAAAATTGATGCACAGATTTGCAAAACATCACACTGCCCCCCCCCCCCCCATCCCTTTCAGGTCTATATTCTCCGGCTTACCAGAATCTGAAGTTTATGAACATCTCTTTGGTTTAATTTTACAATTTGCCCAGCTCCGAATTCCCAGCCTCCACCCCCCCCCCCCCCCCGAAAAAAACCATAGTGTTTCAAAGAACCATAGATTGTAGAAAATCAAAACAAACAAAACGAAAAATTGCAAACAAAGGCAAAAGTACTTGCCACGTATAGGCCAATTACGACCACATTGAGGCTTTTAGGCTCATAATATAGCATGATAGAACAATTTATGAATTCAGGTGCTGAGCATAAATGTTGCATTTTGCTTGTTGTCTATCCAAATCAAATTTGCTGTTACGGTATTCTCGACAACATTATCAAAGTCTCCATTGTTGTTGGTAACGCCTGAATTTAGACAGGGAGATGGGAAGAGGACCTCCCTGATTTAACATTAGACTTTTAGCAGAAGTAACTCTAAAATCTTTTTTTTTTTCATTGAGAATTCAAAGGTAGTCAGTGAAATAACATCACTTTTAGAGTAACCTAGACAGGTAACCTGGACAGGTCAAGAACACTATTAACATTGTAACACTGTTAACTATCTTAATTAGATGTTGAAGTTGTAGGCCTAGATATAGACTCCCTTAAATGGATCTAAATTCCTGGAAGATTCAGACATAATCAAGTACCTGCCACCTGGGAAGTAGGTCGTTGCATTACATATTTGAGCTCGTAATACAGGAAACAATAAAACTTCACAATATATCACCAGTTAGTGCGTTTAAGATGCGATGCAAATGTGAGACGTGTTCATTTGACTTTAGTTCGAATCACTTTCCCTGCCTATTCTCCACTTACACCGAATAATAGATGTGGGACTGCACACGTAGATAACGAACCTAGGACAGCGCCAAACGAAGTCAATGTGATCTGCAAGAATACATATTTACGCTGTTTTGATATTCTAATTCCTCATTCATAAATCTACATTCAAGAATGTGAAAAATGAACAATTAAAGTGTCAATACAGAGCGAAATGTAACTTTACCGATTTCATCTGTCTAGCTTCCGTTGCTCTGGGCGCAGCCATTTTAGACGCGCGCGTACGAGGACGTTTGGCAGATGAATGATTTATGATGACGTCCGGCGTATACGCACCGTCAACCCGCGATCGTGCCACTTCGTGAAAATCGTAGACCGACCAGTCGAAGTTTTCACGAAGTGACACGGTCGTTATTATTACGTAATTATTTGAGATTGAGGTTCAAAATTTTGTCAGGTTGTAGATCTCGGTATTTACTATCATGATATGCAAAAATCTTAAAATCGAAAATTTACTCGATTTTGGCCGGTCGTGCCACTTCGTGAAAACACCGACGATATATTACTAGTAGCTGACACTGTGCCTACCTGCATGATATCGGTGAGCCACACATGCCTGTGTGTGTGTGTGTGTGTGTGTGTGTGTGTGTGTGTGTGTGTGCGTGTGTGTGTGTGTGTGTAAGGGGTATAATCTCCCTCTTTGAATCTTTTTGCATAAGTCTGAAATATGTTTCATCGTCACTATCAGTTCAATTGCACTTTATAGATAGTATCATATTATCAATCAATCTTTCATATACAGAAGGTAGAGAAGTATCATTTTAATAACCATCTGTAAAAAGTGTCGCTGCAGAGTCACAACGTAGATAGTTACATTAATTGACCAATGAGGTATGCTACACAGGCGAGCCTATAGCACGTTCTAGGACTGACAGTCACATTATACTCTACAAATACATTTTGAATCAGCTCACAAAAGTCTGCAACAACTCGCTGTAATTAAACTATTTGGACACTGCACAAATGTCGTGTTGAAACTCTGCTATTCCAAGATAATACATCAACGTCTCATACAACTCCAGGAATACAAACCAATAATACATTGGAGGTATGTTTCAAACAGGTAATACTTGTATCAATCACTGCTCATGACGTTTTTTCTTGAATGAGAGATGTAGCAGTTTCCAACAGGGAGGATGCTTAGCCCTTATTATATCTATGTAAAAACCAACAGTTAACGATACTATTTTTTTAGCGGAGTGAACAGCAACTGCATTGTTTATTTTCTACTAAATATACTACTTACTGATAGAATTTTATGTATTTTCTCATTCTCTACTTGCCGGACACCAAAATGCATCTTATGATAGAAAAGAAACAACTTGTTTTGTTTTGTTTTTTTGTTTGTTTGTTGCTGTTGTGTTTTTTTTTTTTGGGGGGGGTTTGCGTCACACATGATGTCTCACGTTAATAATGAGCTTTGATTTTCTATGTCACACAAGAACTTCGATTGTTAATTCTTGTTTAAGAAACATTACTACATTTCGTTTGATATTCCATTAAATATTCTGAAAATCATTCATACTACTATGTATGTACTGTGTATTCATACTGCTCCATTATACTCCAATCATACTTCACCCATCAGTGACTTGCATCTCATTTCCAAACCAGCAACACAGCGTCTGCACTATTTCAACGGCAATGAAGGTCACCAAACAAGGATAACCTCAGATGACTTGATCGATAACGAAAACAGTGTGTTGTGTGGATTTGATCAACCTTCTAATTCTTCCCTTTTTCACCAACGTGGAAGGAGAAAAAAAGTCACGTATTATCCATGCGTTGTCAACTATAACCAGGTATAAATATAACTTAAACCAGGTGTCAACAACAACAACAACAGAAATTGAAGGGATCATGCACATAATCCTCTCAGTCAGAAATAATAAACTGTAATCATAGTAATTGAGACAATTCAAAGAACTATTCTGGGCTAATAATGCTGAAATGTTTTCTTCTCCTCCTCAAAATATTCTTGAATTGAATCTTGTTTATTTCATTTTCTCTCTTTTTGTGACAAAATTACACTCTAAATATGGTGGAAAAAATTATTCTGGAATGCCATGTTCAAACGAGATCAAATTTGCGACGAGAAAGGAGAATCAACTTCATACCAACTATCCGCTCTTTGTTCGCTAATAATTTTCTTTGAAGGAAAATAAAAAGAAACTATAACCATTACACATCAAATTAATGTGAAACTATATCTCTACAAACAAAGAATGTATTGTATTAACGATATAACAAGAGCGGAGAGTTTGCAGGTTTCATCAATTTATATATATATATATATATATATACATATATATATGTGTATATATATATATTTTTTTTATCTATTTATCTATATAAACACAAATATGTGTGTGTATGTGTGTATATGTATTTATAATTTTTTATTTCCAGTACCAGAGGCTCGTTTAAATCTTTTATTCCTCCAAAACCTGTTGACATTCATCTTCAGTCAGAGGAACGTAGCCCATTAAAATGCCAAGTGCAAAACTGCCTCCGGGATGTTACATTCAACAATTATTATTCAACGTTTGATCAATGACATATTTGAGCCATTTATGATATCCGAGATTCAATAGAGAATAGGCGATTGATGAAGTCCTATAGAAAGAGAGAGAGAAAAATCTCTACAAACGAAAAATCTTGCAACTTATTGGGCTTTTTCATCAACACATTTTCCCCTTTCAAAGTTGTTATAAGGCATAGATTAGATAGTGGCTGCGCTGAACGATTTTCAAGGACACTTCTACTGTGAAAAATACATTTCAACCTTCGCGCGGCTTCAGGAGGTTACCGACTTTTTTTAAATGCCAACAAACACAACCATTTCATCTTCAGTACGTCCAATGCTTGCAAATAAGACCTCCAGTTATCTTTCTTCCGTCTTTTTTTTTTCATTGAATGCTTGTGATTTTTTTTTTTCTTCGACACTTGGGTACTTTAGCCATTACGTGACCCATATCTCTCATTATACTTCTGAAGTTGAGGAAAATGAAAATGTATTGTTATGAAAAAAAAAAGTACTTTGAATCGGGATTGTACCTAAGTATATTATCAGCTGTAATGGAAATCCTGCAAACTTTCTTGGATGAATTTGAAGAGCGTCCTTTCAAATCCCATACCTTTCAATCCAGCCATAGCATTTCTCATCCAGCATATCAAAACATCATGCATTCCAAGACATCATTGTGAAGAAAAAAAAAATCAATATTATAGCCAGCATCTATTAGTTATGAGATTTAATGGGCATTCAAAAGACGGCGTATCGCAGCATGTCATCAAAGAGTGGTTGGAGCTTTTAGGTTTTATCTGAATTATTGATTAAGAAACTGCCTCCACCATTGAAGTTCCCTCAAAGACGGTTTTAGATTCATAAGGGCGTAGTGACGTCCGGCACAGACAATTTGTATCAATTCTTGCTCGTTCCGCGTCTCTTCATAAACCATCACAAATACCCTCTTTTCATTGCTTCCCAGAATTCCACAGACAGCGCACTGAAATCATTCAGGTATCTATGTTTCCGAATTCATCTGACATTTCGCCATCTTATACGAATCTTCCTTGGTTGTAAAAGTTTACTTTTTCTTATCACACACGCTCGGTGAACAGAAACTCTCCCTTACACGTACACAAATAAACTCACACATGCACATACACACACACACACACACACACACACACACACACACACACACGCATATATGCCTTCATATGCCTTAAGCTTTGATAGTATTCTCACCAGACTTAATTTCGAAAACAGCTTGCAAGTGTCCGTGGTTGTTAATACGCCACGACTATCACTGACTACGGGACTTTAATGAAACTTAATTATCTCTTGACACTGTTACGTGCCATTGAACCTTTTCCAATTTTTATGGTGATTTGTGTCGGACATTGATAATTTCGAATCGTTTAATATTATAGCAAAACTTGTTCCAGAGTCCAGAGATACAAACATTTTGATGTAGAGAGCTATTTCATTTTCCACTCTTCACAATATACTTTTTTAATGTCGTGAGCACCATCATAACATCGTCAATGTAAAATATATCATCATTTGATATGAATGTACAAAATATCACCAAGGAACACTGCCATCAAGCTGAAGCATTTGGGGTAGTATACGTTACATGCAGTGTCTGTTGTTAAACATTGTAAAACCTGGAAACGGTCCGCCCCCACGCATTCTGGGAAATGACTGCACCATTAGACTTGTGTTCCTTTTTTTAAACTGTTTATAGGTAAGATGTATGAGTGGCATCAATATCAACACAATGCCTCTATTAATAGGGAACAATGATATTCATTACAGAGTACACAGTATCGCACACTATAGATTGTGGCTGAATATCCCTCGTCTCGACTCATAAAGTATTCTTCCAACAACGAAAACTATCGATGGAAGCACGTACCTGTATTTTCCATAGCAGCAACCAATCAGCTTTCAGGTTCACTACGATTCCTTTTTCTTGTCATGGAGACGATAATAACCTTGCTACTATACGCTGAATCATATGCAAAGGGAGCCAAGGCTCGATTGTTGAGATCATGTGTATGTATACTTAAAGACACGAAGAGTGAAATGTGTTCAGCCAGAAATGAACGATCTGGAAGGTATCAATCACGTAAAGTGACATTGTATAGGGTGAAATAAAACCTTACGCCAAACAATGGAATGTCAAGTGTTAGGAGCGTGTAACCTCATAAAATTAGATCCATTGTTTAATTTACTCTGATGGTATAATGCAGCCATCGCCTCACACATGTTATCTTTTTTTAAGGGAAAGAACAAAACGTATACATCTAAATGCATGATGCAAAGCACAATCTCTCTGTCTTTGTCTGTTTGTCTGTCTCTGTGTCTGTCTGCCTGTCTGTCTGTCTCTCTCTCTCTCTCTCTCTCTCTCTATATATATATATATATATATATATATAATATTATATATATATAAAATAGATTATATATGTGCGTGCGTGCGTGTGCGTGTGTATGCGTGTGTGTTTTGTATGTGTTTCTAAGCACATTTAAAGCTTAAAGTTAGCATACGTCATATACTTTCATTTTGACACATCAACATAAAAGAAATGCAGTCATATATGAAAAATACAAAAATACAAAATAAATGTTATAACACAGCGCAGTAGAGTATACATATTTGCTGCGCTATTCATTTTTGTTTGTAATTATTGTCATCATTGTTATTCTAAACACATAAATCACACAGAAAAAAGTGACGGCGCCACTGTAAGGAGCCCTTGCCACTCAATTTCTTTTCAAAGGGGCATATGAGGTGAAATAAATGCAATCTATTATATAGAAATGCATTGTCTGAAAAGTCCCCTCTCTCATTAACAAACCTTCAAATTGTCATGAATAGAAGTCAGAACTGCTGTTGGTCGAAATATAGTTTAACAGATATCTTCAAGCATAAGCTCAAGATCACATCTAAAGGCGACGAGGTGATACATTAGTCGAAAAAAAAATAGAGTTGGCTCAGTAAATACTCTTGATTCTAGATAATGTACTTGTTGAAGTTTGAGATATAAAGGACACTTAAAATGTTGAAATAACATACTAGATCTTATTTTTCCCTTCAACGGTAGCTACGCTTACTGCTTCTAGTACTAATACTTCCACTACTACTACTGCTGCTACTACTTCTACTACTTCTACTACTACTACTACTACTACTACTACTACTATACTATTACTACTACTTCTACTACTACCATATACTACTACGACTACTACTTTTACTACTATTACTACTACTACTACCACCACTACTACTACTACTACTACTACTACTATATTACTACTACTACTACTACTACTACTACTACTACTACTACTACTACTACTACTACTACTATACACTACTACTACTACTACTACTGCTACCACGTGTACGACTTGACAGATGCATTTGAGATCGAGTGCAAATTGCCTTGCCAAATATATCTGTGCATTTTTTTTTTCTTGTACAATACATATGAATGCAAAGAGTGTAGCCACTTTTGCTCCCACCACTTTTTTACCCCGGAAGAGTGGCGCCAGAAAAAAAAAAAATAGACTGTGGTTAAGCTTTTAATTTGTTTTTTCTTTTTGCCAGCCGATGAAACATTGACGTGGCAGCGCGGGTAAAGCCTTCTTTTCTGTTTTTGTTTTTGTTTTTTCAAGTGACACTATAAAGTTGCTCCGAGGGCCTTTTTTTTTGTCTTTTCAGTCTTTTGCAGTCTTTTCCATTCATTGGGTTGCTTGAGTAGCTCGAGTTTTGCTAGTCATGAGCTCTTCATGGAGCAGACACATAGGAACCTAGATGTTTAAAATCATTTTCCTCATCTACACATCGCAAAAACACGATATTATGCAAATGAGTATATACCTATTTCTAACCGCGGAGAGCATGCAGGTGCTACCAATAATTTTTCCCATTAAGTATTCATACTTTCCCCAGGGATATGGCCGCCTAATGTGCCACGTTATGAAGCAACATAGATTACTTTAAATTTCTCACTCAAATGGTGCCAGAGCACATCAAGGCCTTCCTGGACAACCTGCTGGATGCAAAATAGTAAATTGGTTCTTTCTGTCATTATGAAGAAAGTATGTAGAGATATGACATTCAGCGAAATAATGTGACGCAACCCAGATGTTGGGTTAAGCAATATATCACGAAAATTGTGGTTAAGTTCAATACAACACTATGTCTCGAAAAGGAAAAAAGTCGAGCATATCGCACGAGCTATTTGTTCATTATTCAATAATCTATCATATAAACCTATTATATAATACATTGTGTAATCATATAAAGAATATACTATCCTTGGGTAGTGGTGACCCCTTTTGCGCTTGTTTAGTCTCTTTTCCAATAACACAGCTATTTTATTCAAACAGTTTGATGTAGGCTTTGCATTTGCTCATTTTTCTTTTTCGCTTTTGAATGTATACGTATGTTCATATATTATGTGTTACAATAAATTGAACTTTTTAACTAAATTGTATCATATCGGAAAGAATTTGGGATACTGAAAATTTGAAATTTGAGATTTGGAAATTTTAATGGAATGGGAAATGTTATTATCAAATAAATTATGCGCTAATACCCCATCACAGACCCTGAGGAGACAAAATTGATTATGCCGCCTATCTATGATAACTCTCTCCGTGATGAGAGTTGATAAGTCTTGGCTTTAGTTACGGTTTCGTGTTTCTTTTTTTCATACCAGCATTTTAGTCCAAACGTCACCATAATTTCAAGTTGTCTATAGTGTGAGGTTAATTTTTCCGGACCAAAATTCGAAGACATACCGATAAACAATTGATTAGATTGATTAGGCCATTTTCGTCAACAGCCTGTATTCTATTTCTCTTGGTGTCCCTCAATGTAATATCAAATGTGACTTGGTTGTACTTCTTCAGATCCTGAAGAGTTGACATTCTGCATATACTCTTTTGCCCCCTTTCAGCCGCGCCCCTTGACTCGCTTTCGGGTATATAGACGTATGTCAGCGGTAAAAATGTGAGTGGTAAAAACATCAGGGAGAAAATGTCAGAGGTAATAATTTAAGGAGAAATGACAGGAGTAAAAATGTTACAGTGTAAAAGTGTCAGGCGTAGAAATACCACAGATTAAAAAAAAAATGTCAGTAGAAAAAGAATATATATATATATATATATATAAAATTTCAGGATGAAAAATACGATAAGAACAAGTTTATAGTATCACCCCAGGGTCATATAATTTGTCTCCATATTTGGCACATCCATCTCTGCTATTTTATCTTCTTACATTTGCGCCATGCATTATCATTGCTGGTTTTTTTTTTTTTTTTTTGCCTTTGATATTTTGCCTTTTACATGTCTATTGCTGACACTTTTACCCCTGACATTCATCCCCTGACATTTTTACCCTTGACATTTTCGCCCTGACATTTCTTCCCGTGACATACTTACCCCTGACATATGCCTGAGACGTTGATACAACTGAAGTTTTTATCCCTGACAATTTTACTCCTGACGGTTTTACCAATGACATTTTGGTCATGACATTTTTCCCTTAACAGTTTTACCGCTGACATTTTACCTGCCATTCTATACCCACCATGAAGGCCGCCCGAACTATTTGAACAATTTTTATGTTTCCGCACACCTAAGATGATTACTGTCAAGTCTGGTGAATGTCTGATCATGAAGTTTAAATCAGGAAAGAAAAAGCAGAAGATATAAATCTTTTCTACTGTGTCATTACTGCGTGGAAACTTAATGCATTAAAGGTAAAGAAATATACATTGCAATAATTGTATACAAGAGTTTTAGAAGCTTATATTGTAATGGTTTGATCGTTTATTATGTGCCATGTTTGAACGGACATGTTTCTACAGATTGAATGTTTCTACATTGGAATGTTTCTACATTTACATGTTTCTACAGATAAATGGCGCTATATAAATGCTGTTTTATCATCATCATCATCATCATCATCATGTTTTGATTAAACTGTTTTAGGTACAATCATTTCTTATCAGATTGCGATGTTGGGTTTTTTTTTATGCCACTTTCAACACTAACCTTTGGTTAAATGTATTAATGATTTCAACTGGGTATCTTGCTCCTTCAATTTTGTTTTGTTTTTATATTTAAGAAA
This sequence comes from Diadema setosum, assembly GCA_033980235.1. Classification (NCBI taxonomy): domain Eukaryota; kingdom Metazoa; phylum Echinodermata; class Echinoidea; order Diadematoida; family Diadematidae; genus Diadema; species Diadema setosum. The sequence goes on from CM067064.1 coordinate 20,973,772, forward strand.
TGTGATGTACAGGACCTTGATGTGAAACAGCATTCACTTGCTGATCTTTTTATCCTGCCAAAAATATGTTGAAATAAATATGAGGCCTCACAATAGGTATATCAATCGTAGTTGATGACTGTCAACAAACTGCATCAAAGGGAAGTGGTTGCATCAAGGTTGAATTATTCTGAAAGCTCAGGTGATCATCAAACCCCTCCCCCGGCTTTTCTGAGAACCACACATTCTCCAGCATATGGCAAACCTTTATGCTGATGTGAAAGTGATGAAAGGATTCATAATGCACCATTAAGATTGTACGCCTAGTAATTGCAGATGGCATATTTTTTTTTTGCTTTTGTTAGCGGTGCTGGAGAATGTGTCTCTAAATGGCCTTTGACACCGGAGCCATCAAAAACGTGTATAACGTGAAGCTGTCACGTGATCATGGGTAATTGAATATCAGAATATGAATATAGTTGATCACGTTTTAATCACTCAACATTTCCCACCCAGATCTAAGACTTCTTTCACTAGGTGGTTCAGCTGTCAACCATTCAATACGACGATATTTCTACGATCAGCAGGATTTTTGTTGTAATGTTCTTCACATAAAAAGGGACCTTCAATTAGTGTATCGTGACTTGGAAGCGCAAAAGGCAGTGTGGCTGACGGGACAAGTTTCCATATTTCTAGTGCTAGGTATTGTTTTACCCGACAGCGAGCAGAAACCGTTTTACTCTGCGCACAAAGTTTGTGGGAAAGGAATTCCAAATTGGTGAGTTGACCTGGTCTTCATTCTCTGAAGGCTTACAAAATGACTAATAGAATAATTATGAGGTAGCCATCTATTGCGTTAGGTCAATTGTCAGGAAATGAAATTACGTTTGGACTTCTCAGTTTACCTTCAACTCAAACGAAATGCTAGCACTTAAACACGAACACACGAATTCTTAATTATAGCGGAGTTCATGTGCTAAACCATCTGCTTACTAGTGTTTCAAATCCCTGCCTTAATCCACATCTTGTCTCCCACTTCTTCGTACTCCCAGGAAAAAAGGGAAAGAAATTAACATTTATTTGTCTACTTACGTATACTTTGATTGATTCCCGATTTCCAGTGTAGAAATGCACGAGTCTAAACATTTCTTTTGTTTGCTAAACGTTATCCTATTTGTCGAAGGATTATGAAATTATGCGATTATGAATTTAGCGATAAATTGAACAGTGTTGAATGAAATAGAACGAAGTGTTTTGTTAAAGGCAAAAATCAGATAAGTCAGCTTATCGTTGACTCAGTATTCATTCATAGTAGTATAAAGTCCAACTCCAATGATTTTATTTTATTTCATATTTCATACTGATGTACACTTATCGAGTTGAGAAATCATTGTTCACACGCTCTGAAAACACGTGGTGTCTATTCACAAGTAAATCCTTTATTTTTATGCATTGCCGGAACATATTTCTTTTGTCAGATAAAATGACATACAAAGTGTTCGTAAGAATACATATTGTTTAGATACTAGCATAGAAAAAGATGCTTTCAAAATTGTGGGTTTTTTTTCGTTTAATTTTCTCTAACGAAAAGAAGAGGAAATGAAGGCTGATTAATTTAAGCCAGTACGAAAGGATGAAAGAGTATATGCATATTTAAGTAACTATATATATATATATATATATATATATATATATATATCGAAAGTTGTTCTTTTATCAGTACTAGCAGAAATTCAGTCGCCTTCTATAGATACATTAATGTCTTACAAAGATTCAATAATTTGTCTTAGTTGTGACTTCGTTCCACCCACTGATATTTTTACCAGTTCATACCTTCGTTTTATTTTCTCTCCTGAAGTGCGTTGAATATGTCAATGAAAAGTCAATGTGACAATTTCAATAAACAATAATACGTAATACCATATAGCAATCTGGAATTGTCACAAGGTTGCACACATGCATATGCCTCGCATAGGTTATGCTTTTAAACTTATCAAGATGGATGTATTTATGACTTTTTATACTTTTAAAAGTTAGTTTCAAATGCATCATAATTTCCTATCTGGGATGAATTTCAAGGCATTGGCGTCGATGGGGGGGGGGGGGCAGTTTGTTTCCCCCCATGAAAATATTTGGAGAGAAGCATATCATTTTGCCCCCCCCTTAATTCCCGACATGTGCAAATTTTCTTGTTTTTTTTTTTTAATAGAAAACTGTGGGTGTGGGAGACACCCCTCCCACACCCTACGTCGTTCGGTCCTTTTCCCACAGACGTAACACTTCTAGACTGACAGATTTCAAAATGTTTCATCAAAAGTGTGCACCAGATCTTCTATTAAAAAAAATCAAAAGTTCCGTCGGATGGGAGGGGATATCTCTTTTCTTATTGACCCTTTTGGTTTCCCTCCCTAGATTTAGTACACTTTGGGGATTGACAGCTTCCCAAATTCCATCAAAAAGGTGTTTACGAGTTATTTCCATTTGAATTCTAAAAATGCTAGGGTAAGTTCCCTCTTATCCTGGAGGATAAGGGGGGGGGGGCAAACGTGTCATTTTGTCCCCCAATGATTCCCAAAATGTGGAAAAATTTTTTGGTTTTTTGATAGGACACTGTCTTGTCCAAATATTTCACCCATTGTGCACCAGATCGCTGAATTTCAGTTCTGAAAATGCAAAACCTCCCTCGCGTGGGAGGGCTCCCCTCCCACACCCTCCCCCGTTAGGTCCCCTTCCATACACTTAGTACACTTGGGAGGTTGACTGAAATGTCTGAAAACAGTATTTCATCAAAAAGTGTGCATCAGATCTGTCAATTCAATTCAAATAAATTCAAAAGTTCCCTCATCCTCTTTTTAAATGCTTTACCTTCCCCCGTTCGGTTCATAGCCATAGATTTAGATTTCCGAATATTCCACAAAAGTGTGCATCAGATCGTTCTATTTCAATCCTAACAAATGCAATTAAGCTCCGTCGTGTGGGAAGGGGCTACGGGGTCATCCCACCCCCCCCCCCCCGTCAATTTTCATATATCACTCAGCAGGGCCTAGGGCTGCATACACAGTGATGTCGCACACGCGGAACAAGAGCTGAGATACCGCGAATTAGTTGTTCAATTATCTGTGAATATTTATTTTTCTTACTTTTTTTGATAGGAAAAAAAAATTCACCAGATCACTGAATTTCAATTTCAGGTCTGAAAATGCAAAATCTCCCTCGTGTGGATGGGGGATCACACCCTGCCCCGTTCGGTCGCTCCGCTCCCTTGCACAGATATTCCAACTCCAAGTTTTGCCCCCCCCCCCCCGAAAAAAAAAATCGTGAAAACGGATCGACGCCGCTGTTGCAAGGGGAGTAGAAGGTTCACTCTTTCCCTAACTTTAATTTCTGAAAGACTCTTATTGAAATTGGCATCCCATTTAAGATATTGTTTTCCTGTTACACGTGGTAGATTTGCCATTCGAGAAAGTTTTCTTCTTCAGCTTCGTCCAGCGATAAATAGCGATAACTTGAAAAAGGACAGGATGGCAATCGGAATCGATGGCAGCTTCTTCCAGAGGGAAATAAAGAGGGGGACTGTTCAGAAATCCCTGCACTGATAGTGTTTGACACTTAGGTTTGTAAATGGAGAAGTCCGCCTTATTAGACATTATAAAGGTGAACCTTACTGCGGTGTGTGTGACAATGTTTGTGGCAGCAAAATATGTCTTTAGCATGCATCTTTATGCCTGCATAATGATAATTATATTCATGTTTCTTTTAAGTGTTACCTTTGAGTATGTATTCATCTTACATTTCTATTCTCTCCGTCGAAAGGTCTGTCTAAACATGGAACACGCCATGAACTTCACGTCTCAACATGAAAAAGTAGGCTCAGGAATCGATCTCCAAACGTCTGTTGTTTACATCACATTTGCGTTGATGGGGACATGTGGGAACGGTCTGGTCCTCTTTGTCGTGGCTAGTGTCCGGGAGCTCCGGGATATTACAAACATCCTCATAGCAAACCAGTCACTAATTGATTTTACCTCCTCGGTCCTACTCGTAGTCATTTTTGTGGTGCCGTTGCCGCCACTTCCAGCAAATGTGATACTGGCACGGGTTCTGTGTGGGTTCTGGTACACACAATATCCGTACTGGGTGACCTATGCGGCGTCAATGGCGAACCTGACGATCATGACTTTCGATCGCTACCTGGCGGTAGTTCATCCGATTCGGTACAGGCGACGAAGCTCAAGTCGTATCACCAATATCTTGGTACTAGTACCTTGGATCTTTGGTTGCCTGCAAATGGGTTACCTCATCCCCATAACGGAAGTGGAAGAAGGAACCTGCTACAGATTTTTGTGGCTGACAAAGATGATGCAACCAGCGATAGGTATCTACACTTTCTTCATTCTCCTCGCTTTTCCATTCAGTCTGATGACCGTTTTGTACTTCGCAATCATAAAAACTCTTCGGAGGGGACTGGCCCCTCAAGACGACAAGATGAGCGCCGTTCACCACAAAACCAACTACCGGAATCGCGCTCGGAGGAATATCATTCGTACGATGATTACCCTCAGCGTTTGCTACTTCCTCTGCTACGGACCTAATATTACTATCTACATGATTTACTGTCTGGGAGCCAACATCGACCTAAACGGGGTTGAGTTTTACGTCACTGTCTGTATTGCCTTTATCAATATTTGGATCAACCCTTTCGTGTATGCCCTGCAGTATCGCAAGTTTCAGCGAGGACTAAAACAAGTTTTCGGCTGCTCCAAGCCTAAAGATTAGAGTAGAATAACTGATGAGAAATTGAGAAAAGAACGCTCCCCGTTATCCACAGGTTGTGGTTCCATGGTTCATACAATTAAAGTACCAAGAATGACGCCAATTATTATTCTCAAATTTGGTCTTCACCTCGTGCCACCCAATCGTCAGAAGCGTAATAATTGCCTTTGCAAATACAGCTTTCGGCAATACGGTAACAGTCACATGACGATTTATTATGATAACACCAAGATTTTGATACTGCAAAAGTGCAAAACCGAGGTCGCTCATGTTCACATTAAGAATAGTCCAAATGTCTTTTCTAAATTCATATGACTTGTCTCTCGTTGCGTATAAAGGTGTTGATCTACCATAGTGAATTCTGATAAGAATTAAATACAGACTGATTATAATTGTTTATATGGGTACGAAGGCATAGTCATATATTACGATGTAGTGTCCACGTTTCCAGGAACAATTTCACAAAGACCACTGTCAATTCGAATTGTACATGTTGTAGGCTTCATGTGTAGTACACGAAGAGATGCATTTATCGAAATTCGCGCTCACAGTACCAAACTGGTTCATTCTAAATAAAATGCATTAATAAAGATAAGGATCACATTCGTACAGACTATGAATCTGAATCCGCACAAAACGATACTCTGTGAGAAACGTTCACTAGAATTTTACAATTTGATGTTAGATCCATATACTACTTATGACAAATCACATTGTTAATTTAGGATAATTACACTAGACTATTGCTGCTATGTTTTTTAGTCTGAATCAGACATTTCTTCACATTGATAACTATATATATGACAAAATATAACCGATGTATCATTTTTAATGCTCATCTTAAGTTGAATTTTCCGGGTACAGCTTGTTATTTCGAAGGTATATGACTTCTAAAGTTTGTTGATGCTACACTTCGTTATTCTGTAAGTTCGATTGTCCGAAAATGGGGAAAAAAAGTTTGTTAATCCGAAAAATATGAAGTGTACAACTAATCCAAAAGTGAAAAAACATTAGGCAATACCAAAGTGAAAAGGGTTCACTAATCTGAAAAGGAATCAGGAGTCGTCAATTTCATGTTTGCTTATCAGAAAATGTATAACTTTGTTCGTTTATCCGAAAATGATATCAGGCTCGATAAAGTCCGAAAGGAAATTGATTGATTGATTGATCGATTGGTTGATTGATTGATTGATTGAATGATTGATTGATTGATTGAATTAAGCTGGATTTCAGAAGGGGAAATAGGTTTCGTAATTCTGGAAAAGCTGCTGAAAGTGAAACATACGCTGCACTTACTCAAAATCTTAGGGTTTGACACATTTATTTTCCGTATTGTCAACAGGGGAAGGATGATACAGGCGTGCATTCCGGGGCAATGCGTATACAGAGTACCAAAGTACTGGCGTTTATAAATTAAAGATTCAGGAAGGATGTTGATTCTTATCTAGGCAATTCTCTTCTCCTCTTTCGTCATTGTTTGTAGGATAGACCAGGGCCCTATTTTATGGAGAGTTATAATTGATTATATAGTTAATTTGTATCATAAGTCAATGGCAGCCTGTGTGGTAAGGGAATTTATAATCGATTTTCTTTTGATAAAAGGAGCCCAGATGTGATGTCGAAATGATTCCAAGAGGACACCCAAAGTCCCAAATACTATGTATTTTTGGTAACAAATATAATAATATCGAGCCCTGTTTTTTGTTTGGGCTCACTTAAGAATATTTATATTTTATTTTTTGACAAACGTACCCCGTTTCATTTTCATACTTTATAATAAACCTGATTCAATTTCAGGTTAACAAAGAGATCACAATCAATGTAGACAGTCCTCTGCACTCATGACTCACTCTAGAATCAGTATTGAACTGAATGGTATTTGTAATGTAATCATAACATCTAAACCGTCCAATATGAGAACAAACATGACTTTGACATGTTTTGGCAGCTCTTCTTGTCATGGCATCCGAAGTATGACATCCGAAGTATACAATGTAAGTGGAAGCCTCTATAAGAGTACTATCAAAATTCCATTTTCATATTGAACAATAGTAGTGTAGACACGGTGGTAACCTAGAAGTCATACTAGCAGTAACTAAATAAGTGTATCGAATAATTAACGCCATTGCTCTCAAGCATATTTCATTGTTTGCAATAAATTTAGCAGATGGCAGAATATACCTCACTTGCAGTGCTTTATTCAATTTCAAAAACGCAATACGCCAACGCCAACACAAACAATTGTGAGAACCACACACAAACACACGCATATACTATGTACGTATATATATGTATATATATATATATATATATATATATATATATATATATATATATCCATCCTTTCAATGTCAATTCATATGATACACCCTTTATAGTTTTCATATCATGGATGAGAAAGTCAATAATATTCCCCCTCAAAAAAAAAAAAAATCTGCATGATGAGTGAATGAATTAAATAACATGGTTACATTGCATATCCAATATATCATTGAAAAGATAATACTCGTATTGTACCCAAAGTTGCAGTATTTAAGGCTTACGTTGGCAGCTATCATGTTCTGTTCGACAAATTAATATAGCAAGTAAATAGTTAGCGTGTAATATGATTTCCTTTTTCATTGCAACTCGTTTTATTCAGTATTCCTGCTTTTGTTTGTAGAAAATTGCTTGGTAGCAGTAACAACTGAACGATCTCAGCGTATGTCCTTGTTATTTAAGCAGACAATTTCATGAAAGTTTGAAAGTTTACACTGTTTGTTTGACATTAAAGGCGACTAAACATTATTGGATTTCTCTAGCTTCTTCTAGCTTTGTTTTTTCCTATTACATTGCGCAAACTGAACTAATAGGAGGGCAAGTTCTATAATTTCCTTAAAAAATATTATGACACATCCTTTTCAAATTTATTTAGATGCAATGCGTGATCACACACACAAACAAACACACACAAAATACACATTCACATACACACAGAAATGCTCATACTCCTACGCTTTCTAATCCTTCGTTATATCATTGGTGCATATTACATATTCACGAGTCTTTGGCTAGTATTGCCAAAAAGACTGCTATTTTTAGTTGCTGTCCGCTTTGAATGTCTTAAATGTCTGCCGCTGTATGTCATACTAATACTCGAAATTTTGAGCAGTTTTCAGCTGAAAATAAGCTCTTACTTTATGTGATCTGTAATGCTGTGGTCATTTTTTTTTTTAAGATTCCGTCTTACATTCCATGACAAGTGCCTCGGCTTATCATTGAAAGACTACTTTTGTAAGGACGATCGATCACGTGGTAACTGGCATTTCATATATAAATTGACTTGATCTGTTAGAAACACACTTTCAAAGATTTCAGCATCTAGCATCTAGCTTTCTGGAACAAACGCAACCAGCATAATCACGGATAATCTTGTACCAATTCAGTTCATGACTTTGTTTTCAGAGTATCGCGATAAATCTGAACATTCCTCATAAAAACAAAACAAAAAAAATATAGTAGATTCTGGAGTTGGTGACTAACCAAATCAAGCATTACGGCGGGCAATTATGGCATTTTGTTATATTTTGTAGAACAAACTGCCGTGTGGGGAGAAAACTCGCTACAAACGACTACGTGATTTTATAGCTAATGAAATTCTTTAGTGCGTTGGTAACGAAGCACCTATATCTTCAATATATTTCCTCATCCATCCTTGATATATTTCCTCAACATTTGTAAAAACTTCTGTTCCGGCTCTGTGATTAAGCTACGAGGTGCCGACTGGTCACCATCCTTCCCCACGTCTGCACAGAGGTGAGTTGCTATCCGAATCATTATAACCTCAGTCAATGTTTCCTTCAATGTCTTTACTTGTTTGCAACGTACTACTGATACCTTTTTATCATGTGGCTTCTCTTTGTCTTCTAGTAACATTTTTGTTTGTCTCTAAATCATATTTGCATGATCTAGACAGATTTCGGTGCTCCATAGTTTTCCCTATATCTAATTTTATCCTGTGACCCAGGACTGAACAAACTTGCTTTTATATACGTAGGCCCATCATATTGCTCGTATCTTAAATATAGTCCATTATTACAATACTGTAAACAGACCTTTGTGTTCATTGAGACAGTTTGCATTTGTGGAGTTTCACGTAATTTGTGTCATTTTTTGACATTTTCATAAGAAAAGGAATATGAAAACAAACTGAAAATGAAAACTGAAGTAAACATACATCTTTGTGGATGCCTAACACTTATTTCGATGGAATATATATGACACTAAAATTTAATCAATAGAAAGAGATTGTCAATACATCCAATGCAAAATAATGAAATGGATGCTTTCTCAAGTGTGAATTGACAGATCATTCTGCTCATCTGGTCTACGCAAGTTTATTCTTTGTTTGAACGGGATTGATGAATCCCATAAATTGTTACGTAAAGCTTATGCATTATGTCGCTCTGAAAACGAGTGAAGTGCCCCTAACCAACTGAGAAAAAAGAAAGGTCATTCGTACCAATGTGCCCATGAGCTAACTCCGAACTGGCTTATTGAGATTCCCTAATTTTGGTGAAATCATGCATGAGTAATAATGCATAATAGGTATAATTTACATGTAAGAGTTAATGATGTACGGTTCGCCACTTTCACCATGTTCACCTGTCGTGGCGATGGAGTGGTGTGTTCATAGACCTCTGATCTTCCCTTCTTCTCTCTTTCTCTCTGCATGCTCCTATTACGTTCTCCTTGTTCTTTGCTATGCTGTAATGCCATTCTGTACTTTGTATGTATTGCTGTCTTGTCACCATATTTTCCTGGTACACGCTACTCAATAAATGTCTCTACCGTAACATAAGTTTATATTGTATACCTCAACAAAAAAGTACTTGCTATGATAAGCTTTAAATCATCTATGCATCATATATATCAATTACCAAATTTTTAACGATACATAATATTTGGATAACATATATAACGTTATTGATTTATTGTTTGCCCTTTTTTGAGCGATCCACGTTTCAAAAGTTTGAAGTATCTTGATTATATATATATATATATATATATATATATATATATACATATATATATATATATATTATGGTCTGCGTTTGTTCAGGGACAAGGAAACTCCCTATAGGAATAATTCATACAAACAGACATCTCAATGAAAGCTTTTTTTTATTTTTTTTTTAAATAATGTATGTCCCCTTATGCAGAGTAAGGGGCGGAGGAAAATCCTCATTATCTTTTTTTTTTTAAAATCTCTATTGTCACAAAAAAGATACAGCATGTAATAAAGCTTATCCAATCACATGCAGCTTTTTGATCTGACAGTTACTTCGTACGAAATATTTGCACCTTCAAATAGTGAAACATCTGAACCCATGTACCTCCCTAACTCATATTGAATAGAACCGTTTGAAAAGATGGCATGTCAAACATAGGATATTGTTTTCTAGTCACGATTACCAGTTCGAGTGCACAAGAGATGGTCGTTTTCTTGTTCTCTCTTCGTCAACGTCATGGGGTCATATTTTCTTTTAATAGTCGAAAGCACAACTTAAAACAGGACAAGATGACATAGAAAATAACTTCTTTTTTTCTTGTTTTTATAAGAGAACAGTTTATGAAGGGGAGGTCTGCAGAGAGACCAATTTTTATGATGTTTGGTACGAAGGTTGCGCTGAGGGAGAAATACCGTTGGTGTGACACACTTACGACGTGACAATGAGTGGTGCTGCGATGTGTAGGTAATATGCTTTAGTTATGCATTCCCATACCCGTGTGCTTGTTTTTTGTTGTTTTTGGTTGATTTTGTGTAGTCTCTGAATCTGTTGCCCTTTATTTCCGTTTCCTCTCAGGGGTTTTCCTTAACTCAGATTACGTCATGAACTTCACGTCTAACCAAGAGGAAGGAGGATCAGGAATAGACTTGTCACTGGAAACTACGATCGTCTATATCACGTTTGCAATAATGGGGACATGTGGGAACGGCCTGGTCCTCTTTGTCATCGCCAGTGTCCGGGAGCTCCGAGATATTACAAACATTCTCATTGCAAACCAGTCACTAATTGATTTCACCTCCTCGGTCCTACTCGTAGTCATTTTTGTGGTGCCGTTGCCGCCACTTCCAGCAAATGTGATACTGGCAAGGGTTCTGTGTGGGTTCTGGTACACACAATATCCGTACTGGGTGACCTATGCGGCTTCAATGGCGAACCTGACGATAATGACTTTCGAGCGCTACCTGGCAGTGGTTCATCCGATTCAGCACAGGCGACGAAGCTCAAATAGAACGGCCAATATCTTGGTGCTGATACCTTGGATCTTTGGTTGCGTTCACATGGTTTATCTCATTCCTATAACGAAAGTGGAAGACGGGACCTGCTACAGATTTTTATGGCCGACAGAACTGATGCAACCAGCTATAGGTATCTACACTTTTTTCATTCTCTTTGCCTGTCCTTTCGGCCTGATGACCGTCCAGTACGGCGTGATTGTAAAAACTCTGCTGAAAGAACCGGCCTATCAAGACGATAAAATGAGCGCCATTCACCACAAAGCTGACTACCGGAATCGCGCTCGGAGGAATATCATTCGTACAATGATTACCCTCAGCGTTTGCTACTTCCTCTGCTACGCGCCGAACAATATTTTCTACATGATTTACTGTCTTGGAGCCAATGTCGATCTCAACGGGCTTGCGTACTACGTTAGCGTCTGTATCGCCTTCATCAATATTTGGATCAACCCGTTCGTGTATGCCTTGCAGTATCGCAAATTTCAACGGGGACTAAAAAAGGTGTTTGGTTGCTGCAATCCATGAACTTAAACACGAACATAGATCTATACTGTGCAACCGAGCACATTGACGAACGCCTTTCGTCATCGTAACTATGGCGCGCGTTTACCACATAGTGCTATACAAACTGCTTTTTCACCTCGTGGCTCCCAATCACCACAATACTTATGCGGAAAGACAATACAGCTATCATGGCCTGTACCGGGTAATGCTTGCTATTCCGAGGCTTCGTTCTTAAAGGCATTATTTACTATTATTTTGCAGATGAAACAAAAACCCAGCGTTAGTGCTTCAATCTAGTTCTAAAATGTGAGTTTGGGATAGAAACAACCAATGTAAACATTTTAAGCAGTATTGTGAAATATACAAAATGCGAACGATGATTATAATGAGATTGGTTCTAGAATAAACCGTCTATTGGTATGGTTTATTAAAACCATTAGTGATATCTATTTATATTTTAGTCTTCATTGCAATTTTTGTTTTATATGGTAGGATATTTTGTGATACACGTGACCTACACATACTGCATCATGTGCTAACTGGAGTATTTTTTATATATATATCACGGCTCCCAATGGTTGACAATAACTTTTATCCGAAAATGAAATAAAGTTCGTTAAATCGAATATGAAATAATGTTCGCTGATCCAAAAATGCACAGATCAACGAACCTTTGGAATAACAAACCGTATTTCGTTTTCGGATTACCGATGCTTCGGAATAACGCAACTCTTTTCATTTTAGGATTAACGAACCTTCGGAAACATCGAACTTTATTTCATTTTCGGTTAAAAGAACCTTCGAAATATCAAAACTTATTTAATTTTCGGATTAACGAACTGTTAACCATCTGTACCATTTGGGTTGTCACTCTTACATTACAACTCACAACAGAAAGCACCAAATATTGTGATATACTGAGACAGTTTTATTCAAAATCACAGGTGATGTTTTGTGTTGTATAAGTAGAGATATATTTTATTAACTCGCAGTATCACTTTCTTTCATTCTATAAATTGGTGCATAAATGTAAATGATGATCACATTCGTTTAGACGTTGATATGTGAAATAGAAATTGCATCGGGCGTGTGTTCTATTTACTTGAATTAACTTTATGAGAAAACGTGACATCGTTGACATCAAAATTTACGATCTTGTGTCAAAGCCGCATCCTCTGTCAAAAAAAAAAAAATGCAGTGCAGAATAATCATTTAAGTGTCAACCCACTATTGCTCTTTACTCTGTGGTGTTCCTTGATATCGGTCATTTTTTTTTCAAAGTGATATGAGCCGCATTGATTCATTATAAGAGTAAAAAGTATCATGATCATTAAATAATGATTTTAATGTGGTAATTTTATGAGCATTAGATTAAAACATGAAGTATAGTTATGACAAAGCGTGATGATATGAGATTTTCGCGAACGTTGTGTTTAGGCTTCTAACAGAAGCTATTCGCTGCTGGAGAAAGTTATTTTTCAGCACATGTGATAAGAAAGAATTGCAAGGCTCAATGTCGTCATAAAGGTAAATTACTCCATTATGATGACCAGTCATCTTCAATACATAATAAAATCATAACTTCAATGATAGCAACACCCTCGTCACCTGTCTAAAATATCGGTGCAGCAAATTGTTTCCGTCACAAGTGCAATTAAGATTTGCTAAATATGCCGACCCTAACCAAATCATTGCCTGTGATGATGTACTTCTCTACTACCTGATATCAATTACCTGAAGTGAGATTATTGATATGACTTGTACACATTGTCCCCAAAATGGCTCCATTTGTGATACATGATCAATCCTTGATGTTGTTCGTTTCGTCCTTGATAACTTGTACTAAAGTCATTGCGCGATCTTTATTAGGCTGGGAATAGCCATTTAAAAGCTTGTTCCTATGTAAAACACGATACTTGTAGTATTGAAAGCCACCTTATTTTAGTCCTGCAAAAAGTCATGCTTTATAGCAACGTACCATACTCGTGTGCAGATCAAGAGGATCTTAACCCTCCGTCGAACCCCGCCCATTCCTTTTAAAATAACCGATGTCACTTCGAAAGCAGGATAAAGTATATTTAGCAAGATTGTGTGAACTCGTTGACCTAAGTTATAGGTTATCCTGTCAAAGGAAAATGTATCTTTAAATTTCTTGAATGAAAGCAGGATAAAATACCAAATCTACAAATGGAATAAAAGAAAAAAAAAGTTTTAAGTAATTTTGTGTTACGTGTAAAGATGTATTCCATGGGGCGCCTTTGCACTATAATGGTAGATGTGGAACGACATGTAACCAAACAAAGTCTATTGACAAGTGTTGTACTGTATTCTCTCTGTAAAATACATATTATACATACACTGACGCACACTCACACACGCATGTGTGTATACAGAGAGAGAGAGAGAGAGAGAGAGAGAGAGAGAAAGAGTCAAGTTTGTACTTATGCCCCTCAAAAACTTCGACAATAAAGTATGATTTAATGCTCATGCAATCGTGGAATGCATAGCAAGGGCAAATACTCTAATGTTGCCAATTTCGTTCTTTTGAACAATAACTTTCCCTTGGTTTAATTGGTGAACTAAATGGGAGTAATCTTGATGTGGTGATGCGTAAAAACGCAATGCATTCCTGACATATTTTCTCCTTATATTTTTGACCCCTCACATCTTTACCTTTGACCCCCACATTTTTGACCCCTCAAATCTTTACCTCAGACATTACCTCAGACAAATGCTGCTATTTTTTCTCCGTCAAGTTTTACGTTGGACATTATCCCTGACATCTTATCCGTGACATTTCTACCAGTGATATTTTTGCCTTTATTTTATTTTTTTTTTCTTCTTGAGAAGTTTTTCGGTCAACTTTTTTCCCCGGCACGGGAAACACACTTTCTCTCTAGCACTATTAAAACAAAAAAGGACAACAATCCAAATTTAAATATAATAGTTACGTTCAGACGACAAACTCTAACCTCGACATGATCGAGGTTAAGCTCTAGCCCCCTAACTTCGACGTGTGTCCACACGACGAAGCTTAACCTTGAGGTTAGGAAACCTCGAGGTTAAACTCCTGCCCCTTTGAGTTCATTGATTTTTGTGTCCACACGGTGCTTAACTACTAGTGGGACCCCCCCCCCCCCCCCCCGGGTCGTGGTTAGAACGCTAGCCATGAGATATCTCGTGGCTCTTAACATCGAGCTAACCTCAAGGTTAGCTAACTACGGGTGCTTCTACACGGTCCCTAACTCCGAGCTTGATCTCGAGGTTTCCTAACCTCGAGGTTAAGGCTTGTCGTCTGAACGTAACTATTAGTTATTACAGAACAATGACGACGCACATGAATTTGTTTTATTTTCCCTCTTCTTTTCATGAGAAGTGCAGTTACATTTCATTACGGCGGCTCATCCCTGTTATTATCAACAAGCACTGTCCAATATCCCTTCCTTCTCTTCGTCAAAGATTAATGTTAAAGGCCCTGTCACACCTTTCCGGATAAGCTACGCGGGCTTGTTGCGAGTAGGGATTTTCCAGCACGCAGAATTTTCTGCTGGCGGACAAGGATGTTGGTGAATTCCGTACTTGCATCTTACCTGCTATATAGATACGTGCTGCTTACCTTCTACTTGCGTGTATTCCGCGTGACCTGCGTGGGAGCTTCGAAACCGATCCGTTTTCAGTTACGAGCGGCATACGGGGATTGCGAAGTACCTTCGTTACAGCTGCTAAGTACCTGCGTGGGAGTTGCCTACGAGGTGCTACCGCTAAGGGTCTCCAACGGGGCAAACCCCGCGACTCACCCGGAACAAGTTTTAAGCATGCCCCGGTAAGGCCTTGTCAAACGGTGTCTGGGGAAGCCTTGCGGGTTGACTTGTGGGGGGTGTGCTACCCTGAGCTCCCCGCAGTTGGCCCGCACCTGAGTTACCCCGAGGTGCGCACGCTAGTCCGATTTACCGGCAGCCAACTTTTGAGCATGACCAAAACTTATTCCGGGTGAGTCGCGGGGACTGCCCGCAGAGGTCCTCGCAAAACACAAGTAGAAGGCCCGTAGCTGCCGCAAGTCACAAGCAGTTGACCCGTTTGAAGTTGCCCGTGGATCTATGCCTATGCGCCGGAAGCAAATTGCGTGCATGCTGAGGGTCAGTAACTTTTTCTGCTGGTTAGTTGAGAATCGACTGCGGCCAAGATCTGTGGGACTTCTGCCATATCAAATTCCTTCAGAGGGATTCCTTCACCGAGTTGTCAGGCCTCACTCGCCATCCATGCGCCTGACACGCAGGTCACACGCAATGCACGTAAGTAGGACGTAAGTAGCACGAGTCTAGCAGGTAAGACGCATGTGGAACTCCACAAAATCCTTGTCCGCCCTCAAAATTTGTCCTGGAAAGTCCCCATACGCAACAAGCCCGCGTAGCTTGCCCGGAAAGGTGTGACAGGGCCTAAACATGGTTGCGGGTAAATAAGACTTGCGTGCGCAACTCTGGGTAACTACGGGCGAGATATATGTTAGGTACTGTCATCTGCGGGTCATCTGCGGTGACCTCCGGGTAGCAAAAATTGTTCTTCGCAAGTCGCACGCAAGGCTTGCCGGGAAAGATGTGACAGGACCTTAACGCAGGTCTGGTGATGTCGTTTAATCTGTCACTTTCTGCCTGACATTTTTCATTTTATCCTTATTTTTTTTTAATGTAAAGAACAGTACAGCAGCTATACATTTCATGCACTTTCATCCTAGCACTATTCAAAAGTTATTGTATCATTTCATTTTTGACTTTATCTTTACGCAGGAGCACAGCACATTATGTCACAATAATGTCCTGGCAAATATAATACATGTATATCTACAATGTATTGCAATGGTAAATAAACGAGCTTGTTTTAAATGAACAGGTTTTTTTTTTTTCATGTATCTGTAAGGAAAACATGGAAATATATCGTCCCTGAAACTTAAATTACTTTTGTTGGAGAACTTTATATTCGATACTTTGGGCCCTAATTGTTGTGTCTTCGGTGCGAATTTACACTTGCTCATATATTTACCTAATAGTACCATCAAAATGACTAAAGAAATTAGTTGAGTTCGCTTATAAAATATGCACATTGTGTATTGACTGCGATCTACCTTTAGGCGTATACGAAGAGCTTGAGCAGACTATTTGATCAGCTCTATCTAGCTCTTTATGCTGGTGATATTTTTAAGAGCGCTTTCGTATTGAGTTGCCTATTTTGCATCGCCTAATTTGTAAAGGTTGCTCACTCCAAGCTGATCACGTGATATCTGCCGTCTGCACATGATATATAAACTGACCAGATATGGCACGGTCACACGTTAAAAGCCTTCTCATCTATAGCGTGTGGGGCTATCAGTAACTATCTGCATAGAGCGTCCAATCAGCCTCTTTTGTATATACACAATATTAGAATACGCAAGAAACTTGAACTTTTCTCTGGAAAGAAATAAAACTTCACTTTGTACGACTCTAGAGGAAGTTACATCTTGAATATTTCAGTCTATTACCTTTCTAAATATTATACAACGATTCATAGTGAGTTTTATCCTAAGCATTTCCGTCAGTGTGGCTGTAATCAGAATAATCATCGTGATTAGACCGCCGCATCATTTTAACAAACGGCTGCCCGGGTGTGTGATCAACGAAAAGGTACCGGTGACGAAAATCCTGCTCGAAGTGTTTAAGTTGGTGAGTTCTACTTAATAGAAAATGAGATTTGAATTATTGTGTCGACACGTCTTATTTCGGTGCAACGAATGTCGGTAATAATTTTGCGGTGTGAGAGACCCTTCATTCAAAAGACATTTAAGTAATTTGAATTTGAACAAGGAATCTACAAGAGAACAAATAGTATCGATCAGCAGTGATAGTAAATGGAAATGAATTATGGCATAATTATTACAATCATTTTTGTACATTTTTAATGAGCATGATTTGCGTAATCTCTGATCCTTTCTCTTTTAAAATAATTTCAGAGTATACTTCCATAATCATGTTTCTGACACAAACCTACAAAACGTACTGTATTTCCACTATTATAAGTATTGCACGCTGTGTTGAATGATGTATAAACATGATAAACAAGGACCTCCTTGGAACAATGAAAATATATGATTTTGCACTGATCTACACTACACGTTTGTACATGGACTATCATAGTACAGTCTTTTTTACGGCAGAATAAGTTCTAGTGATATTAACGGCCAAATCCGTTGTTGACGAGGTAATCGACTGAATGATATCATTGTCATGGCAAAGACCTCCAAAAGTATATTTCATTTTTTCTAGTATAATGAAAGAAATAGTTTTTGTCATAAACTGTAAACTTACCTTCAATGATTATATGCACACAATCAAAAACAGGAACAGACACAATCCAAATTCTCATGTATACATGTATATATATTATATATAATATTACATATATATATATGAGCGTGCATCATGCACAAAACAAACAAAACGTCGCACCCCTTGATTTTATGTGAGGACTAAAAACGGTGAAATGGGTCAACTGAGTCAATCTTGAGTTTTTCATATTTTCTGAAAGAGTTATCCTTCTACATTATTCTTTAGTATGGGATCATATCATGAATCGGAAAGTGTGTTTTCAGCAGTTTTTCTACAACTTTTTTATGGGGGAAGAGAAGAATGATCAGGTATTGCATGTCTCAGCACGAGGCTCCTTTTCTCTTCTTAAAATCCTTTGCATACTCTTCATTTTCACGTCTAATAACTTTTGAAAGGATAATCCTACTGCTTTGAAAGTTGGTGTCAATCGTGGAAATAATGTGTTAATAAAATCAACTCAATTTCAGCTTAATCTGATTATCCCTTCATTGTTGTGACTTCAGTGGTTTACATCTTGTGTTTTGTCCCTTTCATCAGGCAGCTCGCACGGCTTGGTAAAGATAAAGCGCTTGAATAGACCCTGTACTTCAGAGCCTCTTTTCTCAGTTCACACTTTTGCAGAGTGTGTGCTTTCTTTCCAGTATTTAGTTAGGTTAGGGGAGTCCATTTGAATTGAGTTATAAATCTTTTTAAAGATTAGAGTCTGCTTTTTCAAAATCTGCCCTTAACTAAAAATCCATGTCTGGCGAATTTTTGTTGGTTTTGTGATGCAGGGTCACATATACATTTTTTTAAAGGCCCCGAGCCACTATACGGCCACCATAGGGTGCATTTTTGGATCTAATGTCTGTAATCTCACTGGCATTTAATTGTTAATGGGTCTATATTTTGAAAGGGTTGTGGCATTCATCATTGTCATATTGTAAGAGTATTTTGTTAGAAATCTCAGCGAAATTATTTTTTCTGGGCGCTTTCAGTGTGGTAGTGTTCACATCCATCATAGTCCATGTTTTGAGTTGCATGTGTCTATCCGTGTAATATCAAATTGGCGGTTGTAAGTTTGGGCTCTCTTAGACATAATGTGTACTTCCTCGCACTGTCATAAGACAGCTAGAATATTGAGCGAAATTACATACTGTGGGACCATATTTGTAATTTAGATGTGGATTTTTGATATAAAAGCAACAAAACATGGAAAATGAGCAAAAAGGAAACAAAGAGCTATCTATAAGATTTGAAAAGAGAGAGAAATGAAAGACCTTCATTTGAAGTTAAAAGAAACTTAAATGAGAAAGTTGATTGAAAACATGAAGACTGAAACTGAATTAGTGGGTGCATCATAACTCGTAGGAAACTCATTTTTACGATAACTTTATAATCATATTATATTATGTTCGTTGTGTCAAGGTGTCAATCCGTATGATCAAGTGATCCGATTCTCCAACACGTTCCCCTCCAGATAGACGACTGCACCTTTCACAATGACGAAGAACTCGACATCTTCAGAAGACAACGGATTTGAAATAGATTTGTCGGTCGTCTCAACCGTAATATACATCCTGTTTGGCCTGCTTGGAACTTTTGGCAACGGACTCGTGCTTCTTGTCATCGCTAAGGTGAGAGAACTTCGTGATATCACAAATATCCTCATCGCAAACCAATCCCTCATCGACTTTACCTCCTCGGTCCTACTCATAGCGTCCTATGTTGTGCCATTGCCTCCACTTTCAAGTAATACTACATTAGCTAGATTCATTTGCGCGTTCTGGTACACCCAGTACCCATATTGGGCTACTTATGCCGCTTCAGTCATAAACCTTACCATTCTGACATTAGAAAGGTACCTAGCCATAGTCCATCCAATTCATTATAGAAGGAGAGCTTCATCTCGCCCAGCAAGAGCTTGTATACTCTTCCCGTGGTTATCTGGGTTCGTATATATGTCCTACCTTATCAAACTTTCCAAAGTGGAAGACGGAATATGCTACCGATTTCTCTGGAAGAGTGACACCATGCAACGAGCGGTTGGAATTGCTACTTTCGTAATTCTATTCCTCTGTCCATTAGTATTCATGGCCATGATGTATGTCCCCATCTTGTGGGCTCTCCGAAAAGAAACAAAATTTAACAAAGATAAACTTAGTTCCATTCACCAGAAAATCAACTATCGTGATCGCGCCCGAAGAAATGTGATCAGGACAATGATGTCTGTAAGCATCTCCTTTTGTATTTGCTTCTCACCAAACTGCATCCTGTACTTTGTCTATTGCCTCGGCGTGCCCGTGGATCTCGAGGGTGTGTTCTACTATGTCACGGTCTGCATTGCTTTCATCAACATTTGGATCAACCCGTTCGTGTATGCCTTGCAGTATCGCAAGTTTCAACGTGGGTTTGTAGAGGTCTTCGGTTGTTCAAATGCAAAAGGTTGTCGAGGTTCCGATACTCAAGCTACCGATGTAGGAAAAGACTCGACTGTTGTGACGGCCTCTTAAATGATGAGGAAAATTCAGAACATGGAATGTATAGTACAAAGCACACATCATATTGACTGAACCTTTATGCCCCTTTGTTTTCTCAGTCAATCCAAAAATGCGGCATAATGATTAATGAAAAAAGGCTCCGTATTTTGAAACAAGAGTCGAATTGATCCAGTACACTAATCTTTTGACTCTTTCGCGTTTATTATTCTGCAGAATATGTGATTGTCAATGTGAAAAAAAAATTGTAATGGGGGGGGGGAACTATCTCACAAAATTTTATCGCATTGTTCCTTATTGGTCTTATAAACTTGCATGGGCATGCTATACCTCTGAGATTATTGTGCAAGCCTGTATGAATGAGACCACTGAAACCTCCCAAAAGTGAGACATTTTTAAAGGCTTCGCCAAAAGAAATTGCATAGATCTCTCTTCCCATCTTTATGGATTAATCTTTTATAGTCATTGATTTAAAAAAAAAACGGAAAGTCCATGAAATCTGCGTTGTAAATGCAGCTATACTTCGTACGTTAGAAGTTATAGATATTGATTTTTCAACCCTTTGAATTAAATGTACAGGACTACATGCCTACTTCAGTACTTGTATGCAATACCATGCCACTGTCTGCATCGTTTCGTCTATAATATTTGGATCAACTAGTTTGTTTGTGACTTCTATGCATCAGATGTAAGATGTTATCAGATGTACTGCAAAAGAGAGAGATTGAGTCTCTCAAGCATTTTATTATAAAGAGTCGTGTTGGGGCAACATAAGCCATCGACAATTGAGTGTAACTAAAATTGACTTCAAAGTATTTGCATGTTTCATAATTCGCATAATATGGAAAGAAATTCACGTAAAACAATACCAGTTTTTGTGCGTTTAACTTCTGGTTTATTTACAAGTAAAAAAAAAAAGTTAACTCTTGGAGGTGTCGTTCGATCTCTCTGTCTCTCTCTCTTTCATTTCTAATACATGTAATAAAGTTGTAGTAATGGTGTGAACGTCATGACAAAAAATATGATAATCTTAAGGGTTGTTCTTGTATAAAAAGTGATAGAAGCCACGTTCTGCGAGAGCTGGAAAGGTCACGTTTGAGGTTAGCCTGAAATGTTTGTGTACAGATTAGGATCATTCTCCTCCAGACCCTCATGCCCCCTCTTGTTTGTGCATTATGATCGAATACAAATACATGTATATATCTGATTATATAATGTACATGCATAAATAAATATATTGATGAATAAATGAATAAATGCAAATATTTAGGTGAACAATAAAGTTGTGTCTGATCATCAAAGAAAGTATGCGATGTTAATTTTGCTTCCTTCCGATAATTAGAAGTGTAAAATTTATTGGAGTTGAACTGTGTCTGCATCCCATACCACTAGATCAATCATTTATCAATACAGTTTACATAAATTAGGGATTAAAAATTATTTTTACAAGTTTCATCTGAAAGAAACGCTCTTTCACTCATTCAAGTGCCTAGAAATTCTGCACCAGGTCTGAATTATAACTATCATTAAGTATTATTAAGGAGGATATAATATCAGTCCTAAAACTTAAATAGCAAACGTTCTTGAGGGGCATTTATCGCTCTCTTTGGCAGATGTGTGGTATCGTGTAAGTCAATTGCACTGGTGCTTCTTATTTACTACATTATACCGGAATATATCGTGCAATATTCCCTTAAGGATGTGCAATTCGAAGAGCTAGAGCATAATTATTATTGTAATATCAAAATATAGTCGGAATTTCTGTGAGCCAGTAGCAGCCGTCAATTTTCAACGAGCGTTTTCGTCTTGGATGCCCTGCCAATTGCATCGCTTACTCTGTAAAGGCTAAAAATATCAAGCTGATCACGTGACATCTATCATCTGCACATGATACTAGTATATAAACTGACCAGATATGGCACGGTCGCACGTTCAAAGCTTTCTCATCTTGCGTGTTGGGCCATCAGCAACTTCCTGGAGCAAACGCAATCTTCATGGAGCTTCTGAACAGTTGATATACCGTACACATTACTTCTTTTTCCAAGAATTCACAAAACTGGACTTTTCAATTGATAATCTAAATTAACGTATATTCGACGTTAGAGGGAGTCGGATCTCACGCTACTAAATATTTCGACCTACTTTTCAAACGATAAACGACTTGAGGATTTTTATATACTTATCATGACTGTCGGCGCGTCAGTATAGCAGCATTAATCCTGGATAGACCTCAACAACATAATTACAAACGTCGGTCCAGGGTCTGTGATACAACGAAAAAGGTGCCAAGGGAAAACACTCTTACTCAAGAAGTTCAAATAGGTGAGTGTTAACATAAATTTACTTTGTACTATTGTGCCTATCACATACTTTGGTAAAACGTAATTCGGTAAAATGCAGTGTTACAAAAATGTTCTTAATTGAATCTGATTGAAATGCTTTGAATTTGCATTTTATGTTTTCAACAAGGGATCTTCAAGACAAGATCAAGTGGAATAGTTGAGCAGGCATAATCAAAACTATACCATTCATCACTGCTGAACATACTTTATCATAATATATGAACAAATTCCTTTTAAAAATAATTTTAGGCTATTTATGTGGTTTTTACACAATAAACGTAAGTTTTCGATGTGTCGCGTGGTATTGCACCAATTTTGTGATCCTTTCACAGCTGAGTCATGCATCCGTTGGGCAACAATGTAAGGAATAGATGATTTTGCGCTGACCTGTACCTCATTTGATACCAGTGGTATCCAAAGTCGAGAGGCCTGACATTGAGGGAGTGTGTTGCAATGGATCTTATGAAGTCGTTCAAGACCTGTACATGAAGGGATTATTATCGTGGTGAATATATACATTCCAGCGTTGATGGAGTAATTCAATAAAAAATGACAGGGTAATAATTGTGTCAAAGACCTCAGAAAAATAAAACAAATCAAGTTCTTGAACCATAATACTTTCCTCCTGTCAATATAAGTTATGTCATAATAATAATTGTAAATAAGTTATCTTCACTTTATGTTTGTGTAGACATACGGAAGACTATATACACGTGCATTTTAGTATCCACTGTGTATTCACATTGGCATTGAAAATGGGTCTTTATTACAAATCTATATAACATTCAATATACTCTTATCTTTGTGAGATGTGAAGTTCCTGGATAACACGTGTTCTTGATAGAAATCCAAGCGATAAAGAATTTTCGATTACACTTTTTGCGATTTCGAAGGTTCTTTATTCCGAAGGCTCAATAATCCGAAAACGGAGAAGGGTTAGCAATTCCAAGTATGCACTTTCTTTCCTTTTCAGATTACTGAACTTCATTTCGTTTTCGCACTAACGAATCTTCGAAATATCGAACGTTACGTTTTCTGATTAAAGAACCTTCGAAATCATACGAATTGTCCTTTATTTTTGGATAAAGAAATCTTTGAAAAGTATTTCACTTTCTGTTTAACAAACCTTCGGAATAACGAACCTTATTTCATTTTCGGACTTTTAGCAAGTCGTTAGAATATCGAACCTTCGGAATGAAGCCAAAAATATTCGGGTTTGGGACCTAATTTCATTTTAAGACTAACAAACATTTTTTTGTGTGTGTGTGTATGTGTGTGTGTTTTTGATGAAGAAACTTCCGAATAACGAACATCTTCCGAATGTTATGGATAGTTTCGTGAGTTTGTGGTGTTCACATCATTTTTCTTTTTTTTAATTGGGACTGGGTGCTTAATTGTATCAGACCGGATGATAAATGTGGGCTTTCTAAAACGTGTGTTTAACTGTCATGAAACTGCTTAATATGAGCGAAAATACAAACAATCTCCTTTTTTTTGGCGGAAGATCCTGATCAATTTCCAGGAAAAGTATACAAAACAAACAAACAATAAAATAAAGGGCAATATAGAACCTGAAAGGAGAGAGACAAAAGACATAGGGCCTACATTTTCCTTTTTTCGGCGTAAGATCATGATCAATTTCCGGGAAAAGAAAGGGCATTCTAGAACATGAAAGGAGAGAGACAAAAGACATAGGGCCTACATTTTCATTATATAGAAGCATATAGACGAAAGAACTAAGAAGCTTGCCTAAATTGAATAAGTGGGTGCATTATAAGTCATCAAAAATTTGATTTTTTTTTAAAATCGTGGATTTCACTTTAATACAATTTTTTCATCATACCTATTCATAGATTGCAAAATGTTTTTGTCTGTCAAGTGTCAATCTCTATGATATAAACTGAATCATTTTCCTGCACTATTACCTCCAGATACAAAAGTGCTCTTTTCACGATGGCAATGAATTCAACGTCTTCAGACGAGAGCGGATTTGACATAGATTTGTCTGATGTCTCGACCGTAATATACATCCTATTTGGCCTGCTTGGAACTTGTGGCAACGGTCTCGTGCTTCTTGTCATCGCTAAGGTGAAAGAACTTCGTGACATCACAAATATCCTCATCGCAAACCAATCCCTGATCGACCTCACCTCCTCGGTCCTACTCATAGCGCTCTATGTTGTGCCACTACCTCCACTATCGGGTAATGTTACCTTAGCTAGATTCATTTGCGCTTTCTGGTACTCAACCTACCCGTATTGGGCTACTTACATCGCTTCGGTGATGAACCTCACCATCCTGACATTGGAAAGGTACTTAGCCATAGTTCATCCAATTTATTATAGAAGGAGAGCTCTATCTCGCCCAGCAAGAGTCTGCATACTGTTCCCATGGGTCTCGGGGTTAGTGTTTATGTCCTACCTTTTCACAATTTCAAATGTTGAAAACAGAATGTGCTACCGACTTCTCTGGAAGAGTGACACCATGCAACGGGCTGTTGGGATTGCTACTGCCGTGATAATATTCATATGTCCATTAGCATTGATGGTCCTGATGTATATCCCAATATTACGGGTTCTTCGTAAGGAAACAAAATTCAATAAAGATAAGCTTAGTTCCATTCACCAGAAAATCAACTATCGTGATCGCGCGAGAAGGAATGTGATCAGAACAATGGTATCTGTAAGCATCTCATTTTGCATTTGCTTCTCACCAAACTGCATCCTGTACTTTCTCTATTGCCTCGGCGTGCCCGTCGATCTCGAGGGTGTATTCTACTATGTCACGGTTTGCATCGCCTTCATCAATATTTGGATCAACCCGTTCGTGTATGCCTTGCAGTATCGCAAGTTTCAGCGTGGGTTGGTAGAGGTCTTCGGTTGCTCCAATACTCGTGGTCGTAAAGGTTCCGATACTCAGTCTACTAATGTAGGAAAAGACTTGAGTGCAGTGAATGACTCTTGAATGGTGCATGATAATAATGGGTTAAGCTCGTGGTACACATACATAACTATGTATATTCAAGTGCAAAGTACTCATCACTTTTTATAGATTCATCGGTACTTTTACGTCTTGTACGGTTTTTTTTTTCTGTCGATGTATGGTGGATAATGCTCTATTCTGTCAGACATTCGATTCATGGTCGAAACCCAAGCCAATGCATACATCTTCTGACCATTGTCCTCTTTTACCCTCTGCGGATTTTGTGATTGTTACACGAGAACTTTGTATTGCAAAATTTACAAAACTCACTCTTCTTCGGTTATTTTTTTTTTTTTTTGCCAGGTCGGAGATAATTGTGCTAATCCTTGATAAACGGTATTGCATAGTTAAGGAAACCACTTTTTATAGTATCACAGATCTGGAGAAAATTGTCCACGAGAAAGCTGAGACCGCAAAAGAATAGAAGAAATAAATGAATATGGTAAAACGTTTACGGTTACATGTTTCGTTGAAAATGCTTTCTTTTCCTCAGTTCACATTGTTCATATACCTGAAGATATCTTCTTATCTTCCTGCATTACTTTTTGATATTTAGGCTTGATGAAATTGAAAACGGAGATACAATCTTTGTTGTATATGACATTACAATTATGCTTTTTGCATGTTCAATCCTGTGAATATCTAAGCCTATTTGAAGCGTCAATATGGTCAAAAACTATTGTAAAAGTCCCCATTTCAAAAAATGCCTTATGTTGCGTGTAAATTTAAGAAGAAAGAATTTTACGCATAGTAATAAATGCATAGCTAAGCCTTGTACGTTAGGAAATAATCATGTTCAAAAATGTAATATCGTAAGATTATATACGTGTAAAATATGTGTGACAATCTGGTACAGTAGTGTAGCTGAAATCAATTACATTTGCTCTTCATTTCTGTACTGAAATCATGAAAATAAGGAAATAGTGTTTTATTCTAAAACGTCGCAGTACAGGATTATATATTATGTAGACACAATCCAGTTCTCAGTGATCCGGTATAGTGTCGTTCCCGGCAGCCATCCGGATAAAGTGAGCCGCACGAGCGAGTTGTGTTCAAGCATGACATGATAGCAGCTAGTGTTGGAGCTATATACAAGTCATTGTCAATCATGCCATACCTGCGATTCTATCAACATGATAGTTGCATGTTTCATGATTTAAATGATGTTCAAAAATGACATGTTCTTGTGCTTCCCATTTATTGGAATTTGCTGACAAGAAGAGATGATTATCTTGGAGAGAAATATCGTTGAGATTTTTTTTCCTTTTTTTTTTCTCAATCGTGATGTCAGACTATCATCATATCGAATACTGATCAAAATGTGAATTTAATGTCCCTTTTTTCATGTTGTATATTTTTTTTCACAGAGTTGTTATGTGTTTGGTTCTCGTACGATTTTGTCATAAAACGTTCAGACAACTGCGCGTCAGCTATGATACCTAGATATTTATACCCAAAAGGAATATACAAACGTAGATATCCGGAAAAGTGATGGCCGGAGATAGTTCCCGGTTACTTACTTCTGTAACCCGAATGTTACACTCCCGAGTTCATAAATAAAGAATATCACACCAGGGATTAAGTTCCGACAAAATAATCCAATGACAAAATTTATTAGCTTGTTGTCGTTCAACAAAGCGCATCATTCATTTCAATTCGTTCACAGACTCAATTGTAACCTTTGTTACAGTCATTAGCATAACAAAATATTTGCCAGTGTATGACGATGATTCGACTCGTTGCTATCTCTTTCTCTCTCGCCGGCTATCCTGTCGACAAGCCCAGAGTAGTTGCAAACCAGTCGTACACGGTAGCTGATGCAATGTTCAGTAGCCGTCAGTCACGCTGAATCAAGCAAAGGCTGGCCAAAGCTCTCGTCCAAATATGTATCTAGTCAAAAGAGTTTACAAGACACAGGACTTTCCTAATATAGTGTCTTTCTGATCAATAATATTTCTTCAGGAGTATGGAAGTCCACTCCAAAATCTGATCTGGTACATTGTCTGTACATACTTGACTCATAAACTGAATGAGCGCATTAGACAATACAGATACAAATTTCAGTCACATACATTCAGATATTTGTCAATTCACTTTGACATACATAATAATTATACAAGTACTTATACGGTCAGTGTAGCTCCTCTTCAGTTCAACATTTTCAACGTTCTGAATTATATGCAACACTGCTGCCCAAACAAGGCTTTGATCTAACTGATCGACCTGGCAATATAATTGCTTCAGTTAGGGTCGCCAAATATTTGTGACTCCCATTCAAGTCTCACAGTTTCAGTGGCAATAATGCTCCACGCACACAATAATTACACTGAGCAGTTGTACACCTCACCACGCATGTACAGTTAACATGTCTACATTTATAAAGAGCATGAATATATAACTTTCATATATTCACAATCGCAGAACTATTCCTCACACAATTCTTTGCAAGGTTCTTCACATCTAGTGACTAGTCCTCCCCTCTAGAGTTAAACATTCCACATTCCAATAGTGCAGTGACCTCTGCCACTCACAGCGAACGGTCAGTGGACATAAATCTGTCAGTCCAGACGAGGGGGGGGGGGGGGTGCTGCAAATTGTAGACCTCAATATTTACGAGCATAGCCTCACCTTCTCTGAGCGTGAGGGTCTACAGTGCATCTCAATATATATGTATGCAAACAAACATCTGACTTCTAATTCTAAGTCAGCTTCCCAATTTTGTCTGTCTAATAATGAACTTGAGTGTATGCATAATCGTGTCCATTCATAAAACATTCAAAGCGCAATTACATTGTAGTGCATCGTAATATCACATCTTCAAACAATACACAAGCATCAATCATCGATCATCCTGACATATACTGACTTCGGAAATTGTATACATGATATCGGAGTCTTCTTAACATGCAATCTCCAAATCTAATGATTGGGATTCATAATTACTTACACTCTCAAGTGCAATATACAACATGAGAAATACAATGACTTACCTAGTCAAAAGAGCCAACACTCGTTTTCACTACAGGTTGCTCCACACGGCAGTCAATGGATGTATATGCCACAACCAGTTGTATCACAAGCACATATAACAATACGGTTGATGCTTGTAAGGGTTTACCAGCATTTTGTCGTAACCTCTCAGCAGATAAACGTGTGAGAAAACTTTCTGGATCACACAGTCGATGTAACAAGCAAAGTGGATGCAGGCCTCAAAGCGTTGGCAGGGGAGTGGTGCTTAAAACAATAAATAAACAATAAATATCCCTAGACTGGCGAGCTTGCTCTCTCCTTGAGTTTTATTACACCAACAAAGTCTAACACCAGCAGGGGCATTTCACAGGGCTTGACCAGTCTCAATTACCCATAGACTTACAATTGGACATTGGCTACTGGAGGGGAATCTTAAGACTAATCGTGGGGGTTACTAGTACACTGGTTGAGGGGTTGCTGGAAAACAGGTGGGGTGACGTCACAGGAGGGGTGAATGGAGGGGGTGACAATAACAGTGACCATGGGTTTTCCAAGGAAGTAGGAATCTGCTCTGACGACATTCTGGAGAACAAAGTAACCCAAATTTTGGTGGGGTTACACTTCTATGAATCTTCGGTCAATAAACGTGAGTGTGTGTGTGTGTGTGGGTGCGTTTTTCAAGAGACTGCTGAATAGCATGACATATTTACGATATCATCAATGATTTGCAAAAAGAAAAATCAAGTAACAGCCAAGATAAGGATAGTTTTGGATAATTCTAAATGCCATGCGATATTCGTCCCTCGGGGACACATAAAACAACAGGATATTGACATTAATCAAGCAATTTGAATCTGCAAGGAAGATGATTAGAAACACTATAAATCACTTGGGGAAACTATAACATTTGCGGTAGTTGTTATCAACCTGATTTACTTGAATAAGGTTTTGATGTGATTCTGGAGTCATATTCATAATATGCGATCTCAAAAGAATGCTTTGATTTGTTTAATATGACACAATGCATGTTTATCGAACGATTGGTGAATGCTTCATTTTTGTTTTAATAGGGGAACTTGCAGTATTGCACTTCTTGTTACTGCTTAAAGCACGAGAATTCTTTGTGTCATTCGGACCACAGAACGATAACTAATCATGATCAAACTATATTACACAATATGTTTGATGAATCCATGATTTCTGAAGACAAAATCATGTTATCATTGGATCGAATTTACTGCATTTGTTACGATCCGTTGTTGTGAATGCAACTATAACCTCTCAACCTTTGGATACATTTTCATCAAACTAAAAATTTTTGCGAGGGTGATGAACAAACAAGGAAAGATCTAACAATCTATGCGCCCAAGAAGAGAGGGTGCGTGTGAGCTAGTCAGTGATGTTCATGTTGACACATATAGTGTAATATCCGAATCATAATGTGTGCAAATATGATTTTGATATGTAACTTGTGAAGATGAGAAAGCGTCTGAAAGGCACTGAGTCATAGAATGCTATTAATGACAGTTAAGTTATTGGTCTTGCTCGCAAAACTAGTGAAATTCAATTTCAGTTTCAAATCATTTTCATAATATTTCTCTGGAAAATGTAAACAAACGACAGAATTATACAATACACGCATTACAAGTTACAAATCATACGAAACATGATTGTCTACATATTATAGTATAGTGCAATAAAATTATAGAATTTATAAAGTAGGATAATTATAATGGTGCCCACATAAAATCACGCTTGTTCAGTTGTAGGTCCTAGAATAGAATCACGTTTATAGGGGAAATGTAGAGCACGGATATCTACAATATACAGTGACAGACCATAAAGGGGGAAAAGATTAAATCAAACTAATGTTACTATAGACTCAGAGAAGTCACATGATATAACAGTATCGAAATACGAAACATGATTGTCTACATATTATAGTATAGTGCAATAAAATTATAGAATTCATAAAGTAGGATAATTATAATGGTGCCCACATAAAATCACGCTTGTTCAGTTGTAGGTCCTAGAATAGAATCACGTTTATAGGGGAAATGTAGAGCACGGATATCTACAATATACAGTGACAGACCATATTTCAGGGGGAAAAGATTAAATCAAACTAATGTTACTATAGACTCAGAGAAGTCACATGATATAACAGTATCAGCAGCACATTTCTCTCGAGTTAAAGACAACTTGTATTCTTTTATCCATTTTTTTTCATATTCAAGCAAAGTAATACAAAGAACATCGTGTGAAAAAAAAAAGATCTTAATATACAAGGCAAACAAAGACAACACATATGAAAAGAGAACGATTACACATGAATACGATGGGATTTCCCATTCAGGTGTATCAACAAGGATATATTGCTGTTTTGTCATAATCCCGTGAGAATAGACACTACAAAAGATATCCACATGAATAATTAACTCAATAAAAAATACATACATAAAAGTGACTTATATGCACCATTAAGACATCTGAAATGATGGATAAGAAGAAATCAGGGGAAAATGCAACTTAAGATTTTCAAAGGATGAAAAAGATAGCAAATAGCTTTACTTTTGGAGGAAGACCATTGAACTAACCTTGGCTCAGCATTATTTTAATATTCGTAGAACCGATTCGACGAGATCTCTGTATATTGCTGATGCATGGTTATCTCACTGGGATTTTGAGAACCTCGCTCATTATGTGACACACATAATCGCCATACAGTATTTTCTCCGTTGGACTTTTGCGTCTTGAATATTGTTTTTGGCATTCCTTTGCAGGCTCCGTCACAACTTTTTGTTCACGTTCAACGGCCCTCTTAATATAGTTTGGCGATTTCGGATAACTGGTTTTCAATGCGTTTCTCTATAGATTCATTACCCTGGCTTAAATCTTTTCATTCCGCTTAACGACGATGGACATTTCAGCCGCCTCTGATACATGGGCAGCATTACAGATTAGTTGAAGGAAAGGAGGACTTTTAACAAACGGCTGCAATGCCTCGTCAATAATGGCTCGGACCTTGTCTTGGCGCATTGCACTCATGATCATGATGGCAATCAAAATGGTAATAATATGAAGTGTATGGAAAAGCATGTCAGCAAGAGTCGTTGACGATTTATACTACATTGCCTTACCTTATACACATTACATTGAATGAAACTCATAGAGACGATGTTGCTGTCAGCCCATCAAAAATTCTCACAAAGAATAAATTTGACGTAAGAATAAGATAAGACGTGTTATTGAGATCAAATTTTAGACCTGCCGTTGAGATGCAGCGAAGTATACTGCATTTTTTTATAACACGCTGTACGCAAACGTACGCACACGCAGTTGATTATTATTTGTGTATATACATATACTGTGCTGTCAAATTCTCCATACTTTCATTAATTTCAACGTACAAAAAAATATTCTATAGGTAAAAGGACAAATATGAATGCTTTTTGTTTCCTTAAGGATATCCCATTAGTGTATTTTCATGCAATCTGCAGGTACGAAAAGCTTGAGTAGATTGCCAGTTCAAAATAATCTTTACTAATAATGCGGCTGTCATTTTGAAGATTGACAGCGTAATATAGATTCCCATTACAATTGTATCGCTCAATCTTTATGGGGATTACACGTGCAAGAGCTGATCACGTGACAATTCTGTCTTCTGCACATGATATATAAACCGACTAATTCTGTAGGGGTGAGTCATGCCACGTTCAGTTTTCTTGTTCCTCGCATTAGGGTTTCATTGTATCTAGTTTTCTGGACTTAAGCAAGAGCAGACAGCTTCTAACGATCCAGTTTCTTCTCGTATTGCTTTAACTTCAACATTATCGGCGCATTCACAAGAAATCTGGGAGTCTTCTCTCTCTTTTGAATAAAAATCAAGATTAGATATGATCTTATTCGATTGTAGTGAAAGTTACATGATTTAGATAGAGTATTTAAGCACTGGGTAGGCAGATAAGCATTTAAAGCACGACTGTTGTGTGAGGAAAAAATAAAACACATTTGGTCATATTCGACTAAGAGATTTTAATGCTGATTATAACATTGTGTTCGGGCACAGCATCCTGAATAGTACATGAAACAAATATCTCTTTCGGCTCTTTGAACCAGCGAAAAGTCGTCGACGGATCACAACTCCTACTGGACTTCTCCAAGGGGTAAGTTGCTGTTTGAAACTGAATATGATTCGTTAGGTAAATCACTCCACACAAATAAGTGCACGAAACAGACTGCCAAGTATGTACCTTCTTTGTCAATTGGTCAAGGTATGCTCTCAATGAAATTGTTCTGTCTTCGCGCTTTTAGTGAAAAATAAACAGGGCGCAAGAAGAAAATAGATATGAACTTCTGTCAAGGCGTGTTCAAACGGTGAAAAGCAATCGTGTATAATGACATCAGCTATTCAACTTAAGTAAAGCTCCTGTGAATTCATAATGATTTTAGGGTTGTTGTTTTGTTTTGGTTTTTGGTTTTTTTTTGTTAGTTGAACGCTGTGGTTTAAATGGCATTTAGTTAATTGAATGATCAGAAAAATGACTTAAAACGAAGGCTATGATTATGCTGGAATGTTACGAGAGTGTTGCTTCTGTTTTTCAAATATTTCAAACGTTTTTGAACAAAACTAATACGAATACAAACGATCCATTTTTGGTGGTGAAACTGAGCACACAATATCAATGTGTCAAAGAATGTGAATTTGATTTTTAAAAAAATAATAATTGCTACAGGTACAAATTCAATTCGCAAGAGGGGAGTTGATGACTTCATGTGCGTACTGTGAAAAAAAAAATAAAAAATTGGCGTATCTCAGATCATGTGCTCAAATCTTTGCAGTATTCATCAACAGTTTTCCTCCCAGGCTGCGATCAGGAGATTGTTACAACCAGTTTTGTTATTTGTTTTTTAAAAGAGAGGATACGCGCTCTACTTATATATTTGATTTGCTTTCCAAGAGCAAACTCCTTCCTAGTTTTGACGTATGTTATCACACACACACACACACACACACACACACACTGGGCCGTGACCCGAGAAAAGGGTCTTAGGTCATTAAATACTGAAAATGATTTTTCACCTCCACATTGTAGGAGGAACTCTGACGTATTTATATATGCAGGCCTCTTTCTGAAATTCCACTCCTAAATGCCCCAATTACGACATCAAAAAAACATGTTTTGTCCAAATCCTGTCACTTTTTGATGCGTCTATGCAGGTGTGCACAGTTAGCTAGTTGATCTCTTTTTGCGCGTATTGCTTTGTCAAACTTCCGCGCCGTTTTGTG
This sequence comes from Diadema setosum, assembly GCA_033980235.1. NCBI lineage: Eukaryota > Metazoa > Echinodermata > Echinoidea > Diadematoida > Diadematidae > Diadema > Diadema setosum. The sequence continues at coordinate 21,007,734 of CM067064.1, forward strand.
GCGTTTGCGCGCAGCGGCTCTAAAGGTGCAATCACACATCGCCGGTTTAGATGGCGGTTCATGGCGGTTCAGCAAATCGCCGTGCTCCGCCAAAGACCGTGTTTACACCGTACACAAACCCTGGTCATCCGTCACTCATCCGCCATGAACCGCGAGAACCGCGGGGAACCGCGGGAAACCGCCAGTAAAATTAAACATGTTTAATTTCTCGTGGCGGTCTTGGCGGTTTGAAATGGACAGTGTTCACATCGCCGTTCATCGTGTACAGAACGGCATCCTCCGTGGTTGCACCGCAAGATCCGTGATAATACCGTGTTAACACCGCCATAATTTTCAAGCGAAAAGAAACAATGAACTTAAAAGAGAATAATGGCTCCGGCGACACTTCGTGGCGGAGCAATAAAAAATGGAGAGAAAAAAGCAAAGATGAACCCATAATGCAAGATCGGGTAAATATATTGAATGCTATAGTTTCCTTATTTCTTTAACACATATACAGTAACAAATAAAGTTTAATGTTCAAAAAGTTGTTAGGTATGTTGAATACTACATCATTTACAGTAAAAGGTAAGTTCATAATTTTATTAAAGCTTAACAGCTTTTAAGATGGCCAGCAACGTGAACCTGATAAGTTATACACAGAAAACTTATGTAAATATGTTGGGTTCTGCTTTCGTGATTTCATGTATGTATGCCTTTTTGCAAGACTGCATGTTGAACAGATATGTTGAAACTTAAGAGAGTAGAGGGAAAAGCAATGTTGAAACTTGAAAAAAAAAAAAACACCATTATTGTACGTTAACCTGTAAGTAAAGAGGAAACTATACACACATACTGTATATGCTTCTTTGATAATGCATAATGTACATATGTCTTTTTATTGACTGTTGTTAAAGATATTATAATCATATTATCATCATTGCCGTTCTCATATAGCGCATAATAAGGTCTCCATGCGCTTTAACAGAGGGGGAACAAAAAGACAAACAGGAAAAGGTAATTTCAGAAACATCAACATGCTGCATAAATCATCATCTACAATGTATATGTAACTATTTTAACAGATAGGTTTTAAAAAACATTTTAGACTTATTGATGGAACTTGCATGTTTTATCACTTGGGGTGCTGTTCCCCAGTTCTGGGGCGGCATAAACCACTTTTGCCATAGTAGTTTTTTGTAATGGATCGAGGGTATCACATACAGATTCCCCTTACGATTTAGGAACTCTCATAGATAGGCTCATATTTCACAAGGAGCTCTGAAAGGTAAGAAGGAGCAATTTTGTGAAAACATGGATAAACAAGCAACAAGATCTTAAATTCAATACGCGAAGTAATTATGTGAAAATTTAATTTAAAAAAGAGAAGTGTTGAAACAAGCAAGTACTTGTACATCGCTTGATAAATAAACCTGCAAATGAACAGGAAACTTTGAAAACTATGTTGGATTCTGCTTTGATATGTACAGTATGTCTTTGTAATGACAGTTAATACAGATATTCTGTAAATTAAAAGAGAAAGAGAAAAAGCACGTTGAAACTTGAAGATAATTGATTGTTGCATCACTTATATCAATCTGTAAAACACAGGGGGCTACAACATTTCATAATTTCTTTAAAATTGTGTTTACCTAACAAAGTAAAAAGCTCCTTGTTGAAACCCATTGAGGACAAGTGAAAGGGCTCTGATTGCATCCAACAGTTATACATGGGCTTGGTATGGACTCCTCCACCTTCCGGGGCGATCCGTGTTACTATACCGCGTCAATCCGCGTTTGGTTCGTGTTCAAAACGTGTTGAGAACGTAGTCAAAGTGCTTTCCGCCATCATTGGGACACGACTCACGGCGGTTTCGAACCGCCATCTAAACCGGCGATGTGTGATCGCACCTTAAGGGCCCTTTTCTCGCGTCATGGCCCATATGTATATATATAGCTAAAAACATTGTAGTTGCTCCGCGTATTGGCAGTACTAGAAATAGCAATAATAATGTCACAACAGAGGAATGCATTAAATGCCAATCTTGATTTTAATCAAAAATCCGAATTTTCGGGGGTCCTTCCCCTATTTCGTCAGGGATGACAGTGCGAAGGGATTTTTTTATTAAAATCAAGATTGGCATTTCATGTATTCCTCTGTTGTGACATCATGTTGTGACATCTGTTGTGACAGATATAATATATGTGACCGTGCACCTCAAAACGAACATAAAGTCGCACACACTGATTTTGCGTGAGGACTGAAAATAAGTGAAATGGGCCAACCTAGCCGAACTTGACTTTTCCATATTTTCTGAAAGAGCGGGTCTTCTTTTACATTATGCTAAAATGTGGTATCATAAAACGGGCAGGAAAGTGGTTTTTTTTAGCACTTTATCTCGAACATTTTTGCAGAATATTGTGAGTAGGTGACTCTTTAGAATCCCTTTTTCATTTCTGAAAAACCTTGTCCACACTCTTCACTTTCAACTCTAATAACTTTTGAAACGATAGTGCTACTGCTTTGAAAGTTGGCAGTAATTATGGACAGAATGTGTTAATGAGGCATGCTTAATTTCAGTTTAATCTGATAATCCCTTCATTGTTGCTACTCTGGTGGTTTACTTCCTGTTTTTTGTCCCATTCTTCGCACAGCCAGCACGGTTTGGTAAAGATTAAGCGCTTGAATAGACACTGTACTTCAGAGCCTCTTTTCTCAGCTCACACTTTTCCTGAGTTTGTGCTTTCTTTCCAAAATTTAGATAAGTTAGGAGAGTCCATTTGACTTGAGTTATACATCATTTTAAAGCTTAAAGTCTGCTCTTTCAGAATATGGTCTTAACTAAAAATTCATGTCTGGCGACTTTTTGTTTGTTTTGAGGTGCAGGGTCACATATATATATATATATATATATATATATATATATAGATGGATAGATAGATATTAAAGAATACATATTCTTGTACTAATGAAAAAAAAAGTACAATCTCACCACCGGCAAAATGACCGACAACACTGCAAAAATATCGGTGTTGAATCTAACACCGACCAAGTGTCAATAGTGGACCACACCCACATGTATAGAAAGTATCTTGTGATGGTGTTGAAAAGTGTTCACCTGGCACTTCATGGTGTTAATTTGACACTGCAACTGGTGATATTTCTGACACTGCGCTGGTGTTAATTCAACAATGACACCGCATGGTAATTGATTTGATATTGCTGGTGTTAATGTCAATGGTATAACACCTGCCCAGCTTCAATAGGAGACCACACCAACAATGTGTTCACTCCTTTTTTTTTTCCAAAAATCAAGTACTTTATCGGAAATTCTTGATCTTCTTGTTGAAGTTCAAAATCAACAAGAAAAACAGTAACTAAGAAACTCTTAAAAAAACAATTTCATATTTTGAAGTGAAACCCGGAGATGTTGATCTAACAACACAAATGAGCACAGAAAAATTAACATCAGCTCAGTGTTCATATTTAACACCGGACTTTTTGCAGTGAAGATATATCTTTTCTATTGTGAATGTCTCACTTCACACCAATTCATCATAATGAGATTGATTGATTCATCAACTTTTAAATTTCAGGATGATCCTTACCAATAAAAGTACACACTGCTTGAAATTGACTCTTTACTCTTGTTCGTAAATCTAAAGAGAGAGATAGAGAGAGAAAAAAGAATGTGTTGATGAATACCAAGCCATCTACCACGTTTTACAGAAGTCGGATGCAACGACACTATACTACACTACAAACTCATCTTTATATTGCGATGTAACCGGAGCAATGAGGACACAAGATAAACATGTTTATCCGCAAAGTATTCGTATTTAACTTGGTGTCAGTATTAATGAATGCTATGTATAACGAGTCTCCTTTTCTCTCACTCTCAGACACAAATCGCTTCTATCTACTTTATCATAATGAATTCGACGCTACCAAGCGGGGATGGGCTGGACATCGATTTGTCGTTAGCGACTACCATTATCTACATCACCTTTGGCCTATTGGGAATCGGAGGTAACGGTCTCGTGCTTCTTGTCATTGCCAAGGTGAGAGAACTTCGTGACATCACAAATATCCTCATCGCAAACCAATCCCTGATCGACCTTACCTCCTCAGTCCTACTCATAGCGTCTTACATCGTGCCGTTGCCGCCTCTGCCCAATGATGTTTCCTTAGCCAGATTCATTTGCGCGTTCTGGTACACCCAGTACCCTTATTGGGCTACTTATGCTGCTTCAGTCATAAACCTTACCATCCTTACATTGGAAAGGTACCTAGCCATAGTCCATCCAATTCATTATAGAAGGAGAGCTCTATCTCGCCCAGCTAGAGTCTGCATACTCTTCCCGTGGTTATCGGGGTTCGTATACATGTCCTATCATTTCAAAATTTCCAAAGTGGAAGACGGATTGTGCTACCGATTTCTCTGGAAGAGTGACACCATGCAACGGGCTGTTGGAATTGCTACTTTCGTAATTCTATTCCTTTGTCCATTAGTACTGATGGCCCTGATGTATGTACCCATTTTATGGGCTCTTCGTAAAGAAACAAAATTCAATAAGGACAAACTCAGTTCGATTCACCAGAAAATCAACTATCGCGACCGCGCCAGAAGGAATGTGATCAGAACGATGATGTGTGTTAGCATCTCCTTCTGTATTTGCTTCTCACCAAACTGCATCCTGTACTTTGTCTATTGCCTCGGTGTGCCAGTAGATTTCGAGGGTGTGTTTTACTATGTCACGGTCTGCATTGCCTTCATCAACATTTGGATCAACCCGTTCGTGTATGCCTTGCAGTATCGCAAGTTTCAACGTGGGTTTGTAGAGGTCTTTGGTTGCTCCAGTGCTGTTGGTCGTAAAGGTCCCGTTCATACTCCAGCTACTGATGTGGGCAAAGACTTGACTGTAGTATTTGACTCTTGAAAGATGAAAAAACAATCAGCTTGTGGGATATGTTATATAAAGTTGAGTACATCATAAAATTATGGCAAACATCATATTGCACGGACTTATCTGTACCATTAGTCCTGTCCCAGAAAGTATAGACCTAGACCCAGAAAGTATATCTGGTATAATGGATAAGGCTCTATCCTTTCAAACAGGGGGGGGGGGGGGGGTCTAGACCCAAATCCGATCCCGTGTTATTATCCTCTTATCCTCTAACCCTTAAGTGTTCCTTATGAACGCCTGGGTTGCATTTTGATGTTATGGTTTCCTCACTATATGGTAGGTTGAAAACCCAATTCTTTCGGCATGGGTTGAACCCCCCCCCCCCCCACTTTATTGTAATCATCGTCGTCATTACCATTATAAGCGCCCCCCCCCCCCCCCAAAAAAAAAAGAGAAGAATCTGTCGAAGGAAAGATCGTTGATGTCGCCATAGTCACCGAGCGGATATATGGTACTAACCCTGTTTCATTGTCCAAAGGGATACATAAACGGCTTAGTGATGAAAACTATTAAGCCATACGAACAATATTAAGCTATACTATAACAAGAGAAGTGTGTGTCTCATGTCGCAGAACCCATGTGCATGATTGGGAGCAACCGTCTTACAACGCTCCCCATCCCCCCCCCAAAAAAAAAAAAAATCTATGTAATTGTAATATACATACATATGCCCTATACAATTATGGATCCAGCTTTAGAGAGCCACTTTATGCTCATAATTACTATATTTTATTATTAGGAGACACACGACCTTACGGAGACAATTTGTGTCTCCTTAACGTTTTCCACCATACCAAATCCTATTCAACTGCATGCTTTACTGCTGACATTGCTTATCTACACAATGTCTCCCTAAAGCGAGATCCAGAGTAGTACGTGTGTTTGTGTGTGTGTGTGCGTGTGTGTGTGTGTGTGTGTGTGTGTGTGTGTGTTATGTTGGTCTCAAATGATCTTAACTGTTAGTGATAATGTGTGAATATGAAGCTACAAAAATATGACTGAAATTGATGACTTAATAATTCATAGATGAGAAAAAATAAATAAACTGGACTTATACCTTTCTCAGTTGTTCCACTGGGAGTAATGGGAAAAGGGTAAACCGTTTAGTGAACAACCACTATCATGGTGAAATTTATTCAAAGAGTCCCCTGTTGTCATTCCATAATTTTCAAAACTTTTCATTTGTCTCAATGGTGTTTGTGTCATCGAATTAAATGTCATTACATTGCTGAGTTTATGTTCCAAAGTTCAACTGATATCTTTAATGAAGCAACAACTATGCTCAACGGTGACAGAGAACTATACCCAACCAGCATGACCAGTCCAGCAGAGTTAGGCAAAATGAACACTGTCGAAAACCCACGGGCAAATGTTAGAGCAACTTTGGAATTTAACAAGCCACTTTTTATAAAGTCACTGGAAATTAGTCTTTTGTGTCTCCACATGTCTAGAGAAAGCAATCAGAGCAAGCAAAAACAGTAATGATAATAATAGTAATGATAATGATAATAATAATAACTGATCAAAATTATAAATTTTGGATCCGTTTAAAAGTAGCAAAATGTGTACTGCCTTATTCCTCTTTCTGAAACGTTCTTCTCTCATCCATTCGGCAATTAAACGTTGGAGTACGTACGTCTAACTTTAAAACCTCTTGTACAGTATCTCCGCGCCAATATACTGATAGTTATCAATCAGCATTTTATTTCAAGCATATCGCTGACACACAGCGAGAGGAAGCAATCTGTGTCATGCAACCAAAATGCAGGCTTACCGTGTGGTAGTCTAAATATGAAGAAAAAAACCGGAACATTTTTCATCTTTATGTTGAATTGAGTATCGATTTAATGCCTTATAGCCTTCCCGTGACTGGTTCAAAAATATTTGAATAGTTTCAAAGCCTGTAACCTATGAAGAAAGGATTTCTTAATTTGGGCTACGTTATGTTTGAATGTATAGTAGTGAATATGAATGTTTGCAATTTGTAAAGTTGTGTTTTTATAGTTAGACGCACTGATATTGTAAATTAGAACAAGATATTTGCCCTATTGGACTCTCTAATGTCTTGCTAAAATAAAGTATTATATCTAATTATCACAGTGTATGAGTTTAGAGTGCAAGTGACTCCTTTCAGCCATTTACGCTTCAGTTTAGTCAATTATTACAAGTGTGTGTGTGTTCGTGTGTGTATGTGTGTGTTTGCGATTAGCTGAAGTTAATCAATCTTATCAAAAGTTATTTTTGAACAAAGTGATTAGCAACTTCTTGAGGAATCGCATACTCACAATATGAAAAAACAAACAACCAAACAACAACAACATACGATTTGTGTATTCAGGACATGTCCCCAAGACTGTAATATTGATATTATGGGCATCCTCAGCAAAAAGATCATTGTATTAAGATAAGAGCATTTGAAGACATCTCGTATAAAATGAAAAAAAAAAAACACACCTTATAACTCTTAAGTGATCTAGGTAGTCAATTAGTCAATTTTAAGGTTGTAATACTCGAATTCTGAATTCCAAAACTGTGGGGGGTTTTTCTTCTTCAATCACAGTCATTTAATTTCTTTATGATAATTACATGATTTTCAGATGGACAGGTGGTTTACTTACCATGCAAATCGCAATGTAAACGTAATTAGAGTGTTACGTTCATATAGACCAATATGTGGATGTAGGGCCAACTCCATTTATTGTACTTCCGCAGATGCAAGTAACTTAGATTACTAGTATTACGGAAGGGAGGGAAATCCTGGTGGCCCAACAACACTGTTGATGTCACACATTCTGACACCAAAACAAATCACCACCACTAATGATATCAAACTTAAAGTAACAAAAACTTTATTCTTCCTCGCCTCAGTAACACGGCATCGTCCAGTCTCGTCTGGATCCATCTTTTTCCCAACGTGTGCCGAACAGGCCACACCCACATTGTGCAAATGCATATTCATGACACTAGTAACAGAAACTAAGATGAAGACCTGACACAATATACGGAAATGCGTATGCGTTAAAGGGATGATATAGCATTGATGGAGAAGAAGATTGAGCTTTGAACTAAAGATACTAAAAAAAAAACACTTATGAAATGTTCCAGAGCATACCATTCTTGGAGGAATTCAAAGTTTACCTGATGAAAATTAGTTTTGTAACGGCTGAGATATCCAAAAACCAAGTGAAACAATGAACAAAGTGATCTTGATAAAAGGTAGGTAACACCTTTTTTTTTAGTAGTATCCCTTTGTTTGGATATCTCAGCTATTTCAAAACCAATTTTCATCAAACAAAATTCATGTTGAATTCTTCTTGGAATTAGGCTCCCCTTCATGTCCTTTCGTATTTCATAAGAGGTTTCTCATTATCTCACCAAAAATGTTAGAACTCTACCATTCCTTTACTTACATGCCTGTACAAGATACTTGTCATGTGCATATACGTCACAATTGCATGCTCAGAAACAAGTTTACAAGATAAAGAAGGAGACACACCAAGAAGTTTATAATGGATCAAACTTTATCCGATGTTTCATTCTAGCTTTCATTTTCGCACACACTGTTACAGTATGGAACAACTTGGCTCAATCACCTGTGTCTCAAAATGATCCCACAAGTTTAAACATGTTCTCCTTGAGGATCCCTCCTTCTCATCCCTGTACTAAAATTCCACTCTCCCTCAACCGTGTCTATACGTAACCTCCTGTTAAAACTCCATAAGAGATGCTTGGGAGGTCAACTTATCCAATATACAGGAACAACGCCGTAGCCAGTGTCACGTATACACCAGAAAAATAAACATAATATTCACTGTATAGTATAAGGGCATTCCACACTTCACAACAATTAAGGGCATTTGATACATTAATGGGCACGTTGTAAAAACAGATGATCATCGATATCTATGCGTCAACAAACTTCATGCACACCCGCGCCGTCACGTTTAATACCGGAGCTTGAATTGCACCTCACGTGATTGCAGTGAGTGACAGGTTTATAGGACTGATGGTGATGGTTGTGTGTGTTTGTGTGTGTGTGTGTGTGTGTGTGTGTGTGTGTGTGTGTGTGTGTGTGTGTGTGTGTGTGGAGGGGGGAGGGGGATGGGGGCTGATAAAATCCGAGACGTAGAAGAGAGGGTTGGAAGGACAGCACTAAAATCGAAGGACAGACCCATTGTTCTGTCAGAACAGAAACAAAACAAAATTAGCTGATCGCTGTGTGAACTGATAAGAAGCAGCTTTGAAGACATAAAATAACGACAGAAAGTATATCTATCACATGGTGTTAAAAATCATTGTGCAGAATACATACATACATACAGTGGTCACGTGATGACATGGAGGCGTGATAGTGTCCCTTCGCATCTTAGGACTAAAGACATAAAAAGTCCCAACCAGGTAAAGACAAGTCTTCCTTTTCACATTATTTCGCATATGGACCAGCAGAGTATGGAAACCAATCAGCAATTTGTCTTGTTCTACAGGTGTAACAGTTTCAGCAAGTGTTGTTCATATGGAACTTCGGTTCCAAATTGAAGAAGAAAAGGAGTGAGCAGATGCCCAATTTGTGTTATATTCAAGCAAAGCAGTCACTGGTCAGATGAACTGGAATTTCTGAGGCGTTATGCAGTAAACATGTACCAAACGTTTACATGCAAAGTGGATCGTTAACGTTTAAAAAGACGGAACTGACAAGGAAAGCAATAATCCTGTACCACACGTTCCTACCACGTGCTACCAAGGGGTGTTTGTGCCCTCGGCAATTCTCGCCCAATGACAGAAGCAAACAAGAGAGAAAAGACGTGAGAAGACACAAAAAAAGAGGACCTGGAACGAAAACAAGTGCAAACGAATGTAAATAGTCGGTGAGTTGCCAATTACGAATTATTGTCATTCTATCAAAAAGTGCCTTTTACATGTTGTCTTTTAGCAAGATACATTCTCATCGGGTGATGCGAGCACTGCCTCTTCGCAGTGGAAAGAATCTTGTAGTTATAGTATGACTTGATTTAAGGGCGGTGAGTTGGCTCAGTCGGTAGCGCGTCTGCCTCACGATCACGCGGCCCGGGTTCGAACCCGAGTCTGGATTGAGCAATGTTGTGTGTAAACATACCGTTCCCTCTAGCAAGAGGCAAAACACTCTGTCCCTCGGATAGGACATAAAATGGAGGTCCCGTGTATGAGAGAGCAACAACTCATGTACGTAAAAGATCCCGCTTCATTCATTCATCGCAAAGAGCAGGGTGTTTAACCCGGTGAAGTGGTCCCACCTCACATCCAACTGGACCCCACGGAAGACCAGCTTAACGTAGCTGAATATGGGCTATCCAGCCATCTTGTCAGATGGAAAATGAACAAACAAACTTGTTTTCTGTTACTCATAATAGCGTATGAACTACCTAATCCCTAAGGCTGCCTAATGTATTTCTTTGTGTGATAGATAAATACGTCTAGGTTCTTAGCCACGATATATTACTATCTAATTTCTAGAAGTTATCTTTTAGCTCATTAACACATGCAAATATATATCATACAGCATCTTGCAAAATGATTGCTTTTTACTCCTAACGTAGTAAGGATTATCACTGAGGAAAGTTTAAAGGGTTAAAAACTACCTTGTCAAAGGATAAGTCTTGCATTAAATCGACCGCGTTTACCTTTCAACGAGAGATGAAGGAAATTTAAGTGATACTTTCTTCCACCTCTTTGAATGCTTATTTAATAACCTGAACTTAAACATTCCTATTATGACCACGGTAACGTGATGTCCTTTCCCACGACGTTTAGTTGACATGTATATTTGCCTCGGAGGAACATGGTTTTTAAGAGAAAATAATAGGGTCATGTCTTATATCATTTATTCGGGCAAACAATGAAGAGATATTACTGTGAAATATCAACACCGAAACAACACGTAAATATCTTTTTGACTCTTTAACGAAATGAAGAGTAGAGAAATATAGTCTCGAGTGGTGAGGTCTAGAGAGTTCACCATAATTGCTGACCATCAACGGTGAGATACAATTTCAAGATGGTTTTTCTTGTAAAATTTTTTTCATCACAGATAATATCACCAGTTTAATTTTCCTTCTTATTAATTCTTTACGTCTAAGATTCTGAAGTCCCAATCGACTTTACCAGTGGGTTCATTGACTTACAGAACCATGCACAGACAGGGCCTATTTGACCCTTACCATCGAATCTATTGTGTCAGGAAGTTTCGCTGCCGACGATAAGCTATTCATAATTATTTGTTGTCTTTTGACGCCCATTTCAAATTTATCATCGCAGTTCTTGCATTAACTGTTAGAGAGCTTTTCTTCTCTAAAGGAATTACATATTTCTCGTTTTTACTTCAGACCTCAAATATTGAAAAATGGAAATGAACTCAACGATGTCGTCTGACGAGAGTGGATTCGAAATGAATCTTTCGGTTGTATCAATAATAGTCTTCTCCATATTTGGCCTGTTGGGAATTGGAGGTAACGGACTCGTGCTCCTTGTCATTGCCAAGGTAAGAGAACTTCGTGACATCACAAATATCCTCATCGCAAACCAATCCCTGATCGACTTCACCTCCTCGGTCCTACTCATAACTAATTTCGTTGTGCCGTTGCCGCCTCTTTCTGACAACGTTGTGTTAGCCAGATTCATCTGTGGATTCTGGTACACCCAGTACAGTTTTTGGTCCACCTATGCTGGCTCGGTGCTGAACCTGACCATGCTGACAACAGAGCGGTATCTAGCCATTGTTCATGCAATCCAGTACAGGAGGAACGCATCCTCTCGTCCAGCAAGACTTTGTGTGCTACTGCCATGGATGGCGGGATTCATGTACATGTCCTATCTACCCTCGATTACAAAAGTTGAAGACGGTATCTGCTACCGATTTCTTTGGAAAAGTGACATCATGCAACGGGCCCTTGGGATCACCACTTTCATAACTTTATTTGTTTCTCCGCTAACACTTATGACTCTCATGTACGTTGCCATATTACGAGTTCTTCGGGAACAGACAAAATTGTATGCAGATGGACTCAGTTCGATTCACCAGAAAACCAACTACCGAGACCGCGCCCGAAGGAATGTGATCAGAACGATGATGTGTCTTTCCGTCTCCTTTTGTATTTGCTTCTCACCAAACTGCATCCTGTACTTTGTCTATTGCCTCGGTGTGCCCGTGGATCTCGAGGGTGTATTTTACTACGTCACGGTCTGCATCGCCTTCATCAACATTTGGATCAACCCGTTCGTGTATGCCTTGCAGTATCGCAAGTTTCAACGAGGACTTAAACAGGTGTTTTGTTGTTCCTCTCCAAAAAACCAAGAAAATACAAACATGCCTACTGTAACTGATAATATGGAAACGTTGTCGTCATAAGTTTACCACTTCTTTGCCAATAATGCTCTGTTCAATGCGAACCCACGCCATGTTCTTCAAGAAATCAGGTAATGATATTTACTAATATATCTCGAATGAGATAAAGCATAAAGGCGTGAAAAAAAAATCTATGCATTGCAATCTGTCATGGAATGAATTATTTTTCTTCTGAAATGATTTTCTTTAAAACAAATTGGTATTAATAGCTCTTCACACAAGGCTATTGTTAAGTAAATGACGGAACTGAGGCTCAGGTCCATTGCAATTAAGGATATTGAATAAATCAAATAATAATAATGAATTTAAACCCACACACTTACAAAGAATGTAAAAGGGATGTTGTCCCTGGAATCAATCCGGTGCCAGAAACCACATATCTGTCGTCTGTGGCTCTGTTATTTTTTTTTTCATAATTTTTTTTTTCTATTCAATATGATGATTATAAGGGGTAGAAGCCTCTGTATACATTTCATTTATGATTATTTCATTTATTTGGTTGCAGAATTTTCACAAGTTTAAATATGAATAACTTCACATCTCCTCAAGATTCAACCTTTTCGACAAATGTTATTATGAATATGACCCAGAAACGTATTCTCCAAGAAAGAGAACGTTAATCAATTTGATTATCAATCATAGCTTTTTGTGCATTTGGGTTTTAAACACTGTTGTTACGACCATTATAAACTCCACATAGCACGATCCTTTTGGGGCCGGGCCATGAAATATAGGCGGAAACATAAAAAAGTAATATACGTAATGCAATTTGTAACTCTTACATTAATCGTACAATTCCTGGACAGTTCGAGACAGTAGAGATCGATGAAAGCAATGTCTTCATTCATTCATGCTTGTGTACATGTGCATACATTCCCACTTTGCATAAGTATGCTCAAAGGTGTATGGACATCCGTCGATAGAAATGTGTTCGTTTGATTTAGTCAAAACCAGTGCAAGAACAATTTAGAAGAAGATTCTGATGCATAAAAACATGACGATCCGAAATATGTGCTGGACTTGATATTCTGTTTGAGACAATAACCTCTGTTCTGTTTTTTTTTTAATTAAATCAAATCCCAATGATTAAGGGATTAATATCTGTTGAGCATTCTAGTATATACCTCTGTCATCAGGGATCAATAATAAACGGTTATGTATATCTGTTGAATATTGTAGTATAATTCTATGATCGGGGCCCCTTTCATAGAACTTGTTATCTGTGACAAGTTGTTATAGTTGTGACAAGCTACTGAAATCCTTGCATCTAATTGGCTGAGAGCAAATTTGGCATAGAAATGTGGCCGTTGTCACTGATAACAAGTTTTATGAAATGGGCCCCAGAAGTAATCGTTTTGTGTAATATTTCTGTAAAGTATTATGCATGCAACATCGCATGCATGCGAATGTATATAGAATTATGTGTATATATTTCGTACTTCATCATATTTATTACAATGTATTGTATAATTTATCCTAACATGCAATAAGATATGCACCAGTAAAGAGATCTTTCCTGTTACTTGTCCCATTATTCATGTTTTATTTCACAGTGTAATACAGAAAAAAAAATGTTGCATGAGAGCTTTGATGAATCACCATCATGTGCTGAAAAAATAGTAACACTCCAACAAAAAAAAAAAAAAACCTTTTACAGTTGCTTGCAACAGGAACCTCCAGTTTCCATTTATCTGATTGGCATCTGAATGACAAACATCGTGGTACATTCATTAAGGTTCTCATTGTTCTGTGTTCAATTGGTGATAAGCCACTTTTCTTGCTTTTGCACGAATGTCATTTTTTTTCCATTTCTCTCCTTCCTCTTCCTGGCTTCATGCTTCTCTTTATTCAAACATGCATTTCATCTTATATTTCAGTGTTACAAAATGTCAAGACCGATTCTTTAAATCCGGCGAGGACGAGACTTTTGCATTGAATTGAGTGCATACCCGAGTTCTAAGTAATGGGAAACGCAAGCTACTTTTCTGACTACATACAAAGTGTGTTTTAAGGTATATCGCGTCACGTTGTGGGGGGGGGGGGGAGGGGGTGAAGAGATTGCTAAGCAATCTGGTTTCTTTGTTTAGTTGCCTCAGAGGGTTTTATTACATTAGTGGCGGATAAGTTTTGAACACTCCATTCCCCTTCACATTTCCCTTTATCATACATTATACATAGGAACCACTTTTCCGAAATCGATATCTTGAATGAATACCCGTAAAGCTACCTCCGCAGAGTTCTCTTATAGCTTCATTACTTCTTATTTATCTTTGTATTTGATGGGGGAAACTGAGGGAAAAAAAAAACTTCATGAAGGCACCTTCAACTATAAAAGATTCTTCGCAATGCACGAACAAAGGAGCACAATAATACACGTTGGAGATCTTTATCTTCCGCTGAACAAGAAGGCATTTATCCTTGTCAATCTGCTTGACAAGAAATGAAGTTAACATCCTTCTGACAAGATTGTCAAATGACGATGTTTCTCATTGAATTCGTAACTTCATTGAAGGAGCAGGATGCTATTTATAGGACTATGAAGAGGCATTGAATTTTTTTTTCTTTTTTTCAGTTGAACGCAATATGACAAACTATGTTAAATATAAGAATGTAATGTCAGAACAGACGGGACAAGGGATTTTTAAAAAAAAGATTCGAGATATTAGAATGGTGGTAAGGGCAGTCTTACTGACAGACCGAGTATCGTGTCGCTGTGATCAATAAGGCGAGTGATGGTAGCGGCATTAAACTAAAACACTATACCATCTGACTACAGTAGGTCTATCAAGGATGACTCCATAATATACAAGAAGGGATGCCGAGTTAAGATTTAAAAAAAAAAGAGAGAAAAGGGAGGAAGGAATATCATTGAAATGTCAGGAATGTGTATATCAAGAACTTAGAATGGTTTGAAAAATGGTTTTCACTCGATTTAATTCATAGTTTCTTTCCGATCACAAACACGACAAGAGGGGAAAATCGATTCATGAGAGATCTGTGAGAAAATAGACCAGTTAAACAAGTTGAACATAATTCATGTTTAATGAGCAATCAATTCTAACAATTTCACTGCTTACGAAAGACATCTTTAGAGTTATGTTATTGTTAGGCCTATAGACATCGTTAGTTTTTCTTTTTATTGCATGATATAATGGCATTTCCACTCAAACTTATGTATCGAAGTCTTCCTACCAAAGTCAAAAGCCTTGCAAATATCGATTGTACAACCGTCAGAAGCTTTATCAGACTCGACCATTACTAAAGACTGAAGGGATTTTTTTTTCAACATCTTCGCGTCTCTTCCATGAACTGGTTTCAGCTCTGAGGTAAGGTCGCTACCTTGTGACGTGGGTAGTTCCTTCTTTTCACTCATAACACACATTGAGTACACAATCTTATTTACGGAGAGCAACTTAAGAAAAAAAAAAAACACCTCCATCAACAACAAACATTAATTGACCATTACTCTAATTGAGCAAGGAATAGCGTTTCGTGCAAGGAAAAACTCTGTGGTCACGTTGTACTGTAGAACGTGAACACGCAGTAAACTGTTGCGAAAATCAAACATAGTTGTCACTGACATCATAATTTACACAGCAGTTCTCTTTGTTTATACCCGTTAAAATATGCTAATGCTAACTCAACTAACTTGAAGATTTTAATCATTATAACCCCAAATTAGCATCGATTTTTCATGTTAATTCATATTCACAAATACAAAATTTGTTTGCAAAAAGAAAAATTGATAGGAAAATTAATCAGGTGGTACACTTAAGAAAAATTAATAAAAAAGAACACGAACTTATGTTAAGCTGGTAGTATCAATACCAATAAGAAACAAAAGGAATGTAAACACACTAATATTTATGCAAATGCAATGTTTCGAATGACAACAATAAAGGACAAAAATAAAGCATAAAATCTCCCCCCAAAAATGTGATGAGCTGTTATCCCGAAGCTAATTCACTTCTTGTTCTTTTCTCGAGACAACATTTTTCGTGCGAGCAAAAGATGGCGCTGTTGCATTTCATGGCTAAGAAAACGAAAAATTGATGTATTGTGATAGTCACGAAAGTCATCTCGTCGAAATCATTGCGTGTAGTTCACTTTGCAGAGCAGCACGTCGACGATGTCCAGCAAACATCAATCACGTCATAAATCTGTACATATTTTCATTGAATGAAATGAAATAGATAGTGTTCTCCTGTTCAAGAGGAGATTTTTATCTTGTCCCTTTTTTTTAATTCATTTTCAATTTTACTCCTAGATATCATTACATATCTCTCCCTCTCCCTCTCTTTCACCACCTAATTTATGTGTACCATATACAATACGTCTTCACATGTTGTATTTCCTTCTTGTGTGTGTGTGTGTGTGTGTGTGTGCGTGTGTGTGTGTGTGTGTGTGTGTGTGTGTGTGTGTGTGTTTAACAGATAACATATCCCAATGTTATATGATTTTTTTTTTCTTATTTGACGCTATCTACCACCTCTCGGTTTACAATATATTATAACGCACATGTTATAGAATTCCCCCCCCCCGGGCCTCCTCCTCCTCTCCCCTCCCCCCCCCTCTCTCTCTCTCTCCCTCTCTCTCTCTCTCCCTTTCTTTCCGGCTACCAAACTATGTGCATCATAATCCTTCTTCACAAATCACCATTCCTCCCGGATTTTTGTTCACATCAAACTATCTCCGTCATCTTTGTATTTCTCGGAATCTTTTCTATTTCTACACCTCTACCATAATGCCATATTTATATCTCTTCCCTTTGTCTCTCTCCATCTCTCTCCTTCTAGTAACTGATTCCTATTTCTGAATACTTATCTCTCGTAGATTAGTTCTTTTTTTTATTTTGCACCAAATTGGTTCATTTGGTTGCTGTGTACATTTCTTTAAAAAAGTTCTAATTTACTTTTATGTTTCCTGTCATATCTATTTTTAATTTGAGGCACTTCTAGTTGGTTGACCGATTAAACTCGTTATCGCTTGCATATATACTTTCAATGTTTACCTTTTCAATCGACTAAAAGTGTCCTTGCCGTGGCAAATGAACCGAATTAAGTACAAAAGGCGAACTGTTCATTTTCTCTCACCCCACGCACACTCGATTAGTCAGTCATCAGTTTTGAAAAACAAACAACTTATCTCCTAAATTTGTCGATACTGCTCTCTGTATTATATTTAAGACATCTTCCCGCAAACACATTTGCACCCACACGCACACACACACACACTCACCATCACACACACACACACACACACACACACACAGATACACACACACACACACACACACACACACACACACACACACGTAACATCCAGTCGTCACCGGTTTTATTCTGAACAAAATGTCAAGGTTTCAAGCCGTCCCATGCAAAGCATTGTATACACAATGTCATCGAATTGTTACTGATGGAACTACCATACAGACACGCTCGCACATACAACAATAAAGCTTCACTTTACACAGTCGGTAGTCTAACACACACACAGCTTCGCTATTTGTGACGTCATCATCACAACGTGTAGAAATGATCATCATCACCGAAAAACACATGGCCGATTCTGAGTGACAAATATAAAACAAGGGTCATGAGAGTTTACTTAAACAATGGGCATATGTATATTTTTTCTTTTTCTGTATAAAAAACAACAACAACAACAACGCAGCAGATAGGCGACACTGAAATGGATCTAGCACATGGTAAAACTTGCACAAAAAACCTACATAACAGCGTTGATTTACACCCTTACACCTATTAATCACACTTGAATACTATACTTTCAAGAATGACAACAGTTAAAATTAAAAAAAAAAAAAAACCGGTGCTTAGATGAAGTGGGTTTAGTTATTCTTATCAATCTGAAAGGGGTTTACATGTAAAATACATGAAACTAAAATCCAAAAGATGTAAATGCGTGATAGAAACAATAAAGTAACAACATACAAACTTCTAAACATAAAAGAAACACTCGATAATCCTATATTGTGTGAGAGCAAACACTGAAATAGCATAAAACAGCGTTAACTTAGAGCTTTAGAAATCACATGTCACTTGAAAAGAGTTTGTATGCTTGGGCATGAAGCAAATGAGTGGGTATTTTGATTAAATGTTATAACAACAAATTGTACCATTTGGGTGTTTTTCTTGTACTTAGAACCTATATTCATTATGTATGCTTAAGCTGGTCTTTTGTGATTGCAATTAAAAATAGTTCTCTTCTATTTCTTATACAACCATCCGCACATTCTTCACGTTGCCTTGAATAAGGAGTTGGAAACACACTCTCAATGTGATATTACTGTATTGTGATGGGGGAAAACGTTCTGTGCGTGTACAGGCTAAAGAGTCAACAATTAAGCAAGCAATAGTTAAGCAAAGTAAGCATTATGAAGAAAAGAAACCAACTCATCAAGAAAAAGCATAATACAAATCTAATATTACATTATCAAAGGCTTTTCTATTTTTTTTCCCTTCGTTTGGCTTAGTTATTTCTTTTCCAACGAATGACAACTCTGCGACGGAGATTTTGAAAATCATATCACTTTTATGGCATGAAATAAAGGATAACACTTTTTTTTCAAGCAGAAGAATGTGAAATTACTCGTGTGATATAGCATTATCATCATTACAAGAAGAAACTCAATGAAATATCACTACATTTCATGGCAAATGATTTAAAGTATCTCTTGTTTTTGTTGTATAGAATAGAGTTGAACCTGATATTTGATATGTATTCTGGTATATCAGTTTGAAGTAGATTATCGTTTGATATATAAGGTCTATTTTTATCCTACATAAAGTGGACACGTATAGAACGAAAATGCGTTACATTGGGTTTGCTGTTAGCTAATTGTGAGGGTTCTTTATTATTATGAATATTAGGAGAGAACACGTTTGAAAGGAAAATTGCACACAAATATTAAAAGTCGTGGATATTGCTTCGGTCTGAATGCGTATTCATCGGGTAGAGCTATTCATGGTACTAGCTTCTATAAGATTAGTTCCATGGACCAGATTCGTCAAAAATACAAGTTTTATTTCACATGTCGGGCAATCCTTTCAAAATTTAAAGGCAGGAGATATATGAATAATCTGTGTACAAGGAGAACATATACAAGCATTTATTACATGACTACCTTGACAAGCCGCATTCTCGGCAGCTCTGCCCTCGTGACAGTGTCTATCGCTCGAAAGATGCTGGTGAGTTGGATGAGCGAGATATCGCTGCTGATGTACCGTGAGTTGAGACAGTTTACTCTTGCGGCTTCCTGGCGAGCTTCTCGAAGCGAGACTTCAGCAGCTGATGGTTTCCGATCTTCTTGATCTGCCTGGCGGCCGTTTCCATCCTGGCGTGCAGGTTCTCGCCGAGCTGGTCCGGCGCCATAGCAGCGGCCCTGGCTTCCTCGGCGAACTTGTTTCTCAAGGCCATGTAGTGGCTGCCAGCGGCGCCGACCAGAGATTTAGCCCTCTCGTACTTGGCACGAATTTCCTCAGGAGCCGCGCCAAACCCTCTCTGTCAACAATTGTGGGACGAGGATATCAACAATTATTGAGGATAAATGAAGGTATGCAGTGACTGAAATATGAGAGGGCAAGACAGAGAAAATGCAAATGGAGGAAACATGCAGATAAACAGCATTATTGTAAGTATACATGTAATTGTGAAAAAAAAAATCAAACAAACAAAGCTGAAGAGATATAAGCAATACAAATCCTTCAATCCGGAGGAATTTTACACACCGGATTCGATCTACATATCTTGGTACGCCCATTCTCGCATTTTGTAAATAGCGATGAATGTCCTAAGTACATCGCGATATGATAATAATATAAGCCAGTTCGTAATTAGCTCATGTACACATTGGTACAAATGACCTTTCTTTTTTCTCAGTTAGTTAGGCACTTCACTCGTTTTCAAAGCGGCATAATGCCTAAGCTTGCCTGACGTAACAATTTATGGAATTCATGTTCAAACAAAGAATTCTCGCGTTTAAGGCAGGTGATCAGAATACTCCATCAGTTGACAATTTAGCGGGCATCCATTTCATTGTTTTGTATTGAATGCAATAACAGCCTATTTCCTTTTATATTGCGAAATACCATTCTTGCTGTCAGGTGGATGTGCTGGCAAGCACCATTTAGATATGGATCACATGAATAATTATCGCATCACAGATGCTTATCTCAGTGAATTTACAAACTGAAATGCCTGTTGGTACAAATGACCTTTTTCTGCTCATGCGCAAAGTGGAATTACGAACTGGTCTATTGGAAAACATGTCGACGTCAACATTCCTGAAGAGTTCCTGACGATTATTTCAACCAATGTGACAAACAAAGCGATTCGGAATTTTAACACAAATACTAACTAATCACGTTCTGGTTAAACTTTGTCTGGTCCTGGGTTTAGGAATGACACCTATTTTCTAAACAGAGGACCTATATTCAACTGATGTCATAAAACTGTGGGGCGTTGTGAAAGAACGCTGATGCGTCCATTTTACAGGTACCACGAATAAGGGGCTGTATCAGGCACCGCCAAAGAGACTATACAAGTGTATTGTGACCAAAGAGGGCGTGGTCCATACTTTCACTCGGCTCACATACAATGACATAACGTTAATTTGATGCGGTTTTGTCGTTATTGTTGTTGTGGTTGTTGTTGTTGTTGTCTGGCAGAATTCTTTATCGGATAAAGTTTCTTGAGGGTTTGAGTGGGAACATAGTAACGTGTATGTTGTAGCTGATCATGTTTAACTTCAGCTCCAGGATCGCCATTCAGACGCCCTCAGACGCCGTAGCTTGCTGGGGGATGGGTTATGGGCCAAAGCGGATACCAACGTGACACACGTTGCATGCAGAAGGCCATAAACTGTGTTCGTCTTCAACTTTAAAACACTTACAAGCTTGCCAGTATACAATTGTTAAGGAAAAGAATGCATAACATAACACACACGCGCACACACACAACCTGATTATGAAGACACTTCCCCCAACATACAGGTATATATAATTATGAGTCAACACATACAGTCCATCATAACATCAAGATAGCACTGATATTCAGCCACTTTCTTGGTCAGGCAGCAAGATTATTTGGTTTATAAGTATTTTTTTTTTTCTGTATTAGAGAGTCGCCTTTCCAACCACGTATAATTTTAATCGATCTTTACAATGTCATAAAAAAACCTTTCCAGTAAGACATTTTCCGGATATATTTCCTTGAATGTGGTAAAAGGAATTGGCACAGACGGTATAGTGTTATCGCATACAATGAACACTGAACGCAGACTTT
Source organism: Diadema setosum (assembly GCA_033980235.1). Taxonomy (NCBI): domain Eukaryota; kingdom Metazoa; phylum Echinodermata; class Echinoidea; order Diadematoida; family Diadematidae; genus Diadema; species Diadema setosum. Next base: position 21,029,361 of record CM067064.1, read on the forward strand.
GACATGAACTGTATATAATTACGACATAACTCATTATCAATTGCACATTAAGTATCAAAGGTAAAGTGTACACGCTCGTGGCGAGTGTTGTTAGTTCACGTACCTCCAGATCCAGCCCTTCTGGTCTTGCCGATTTCTTGCGTAGACGTGGGTTGTCGGCCAGGGAAGACCCGACGAGACTTAGTACGAGAATGACAGCAATCACGCGCTTCATTTTGAAAAATAACTTGTCACGAATATCTAAACAGATCGTGAGTGATCAAGTTTAAAATTCGAGAAGAACCACGGCGGGGTAAGTGTCTCCAACAAACTTCCGTGTACGATATTACAGTAGACGAATTACACACAGCCCGAGTTATGCCAAGTGAACACGTTCAAAGCTCAGGTTTGTACAGACGGGGGTGGGGGGGGGGGGGGGCTAGACGATTCGCTCTGTATGGAACTGGGTGTTGCCCAAACAGATATGAACAAAAAGCCTTTGTAAAAGCGCTCTCCGGCACGGACGCATTCCACGTCCGTACCTTTTTTTCGTGATCAGCGAAGCGCCCCGACTGTTGGAACCACTAGCTAAACATGGGAAATCACGACATACGGTCTTCTTGTAAGCAGAGAGAAATGGTATAAGAGTTCTATTAGCCACTAGTCTTGACTCACAGCTGTTTAACGTTGTCATAATCTTCCTTGGCTCCTTCTTTAACGTTCAACATGATATTTAGAGATAGAGCAAGAGAGCGAGAGAGAAAATGGGAGGGAGAAGAAGAGAAATAGAGAGGAAGAGGAAGGGAGGGATCAGAGACGTTGCTTCCATAATCTGATAATATTGCCTTTAGCTTTGGAAAAGTAGCTCAGTAAAAAGGGCTTTGTTTATTGTCTTTCGGGAGGTGGAACATTCCTTTACTCTCGAAATATTTCTATAGAACTTTACCATCCCTATATGCAGTCATGGCTCTAATACCATTTAGCATGGCCATAATCAACGTGACTATTATTTACGGCACTATTCACAAGACAGGATAGTTTACTTTTTATACTCAGTACTGCCACTGTTCACAGATTTTATGGTCAGAACAATGTATCCCCACCCCCATCCCTAACAGTTTAATATCATTCGAATCAAACTACATCCAGCTTCTTATCAACTACCTCTCTGATGGCATTGCAGGTAATAGGCCTATGTGTTTTGCACTGTAATCCGGCACGAAGTCTACGTTCATCATCAGATGAATCGTTACTTCAAACACCCAGAGTAAAACATGGATGGGGTGATCGTGCTTTCTCCGGTATGGGACCAAAATTGTGGGATCAGTTACCTATTCAGTTAAGGCAACTGTCATCTACAGAAACATTCAAATCTAAACTCAAAACGTATCTGTTCCTCTCACACTGAGGACTAAAATTGCAGTCTATAATGTTCGGAACAAACGTATTCTTTGTCTGGTAAGTGTTTGTTTATTGTTTGCCATTTTCTTCTCTGTTGTCATGACATTGTTTGAACATCTATATAGATATATCTACCTTTTTATTATTTGAAGCGCCATGAGCACTGAAAGGTGGACCCGTGCGCTATACAAGTAGCCACTGTTATTATCATTATTTTTATTATTATTATTATTATTATTATTATTATTATTATTATTATTATTATTATTATTATTATTATTATTATTATCATTATCATCATCATCATCATCATTATCAATAGTATTATTTTTGTTATTATACTTATCATTATTATTAATCGGGAACCTTTGGGCGAATGGGGAACAATCACGACTTTATCACAACCCCCCCCCCCCCCCAAATTTTGTCAGGGAAGGTTGAGAAGCGTGAAGCAGAGATAAAGTTTCGTTCTTATCCGTTCATCTTCGAATCTTGTTTATCGGTAATTTTGGGCGTGTCCAAGTTAGCTCGAATAAAAAGTGTTCAAGCAAAATGCCGAAAGTTTCATTAAAATCGTTACGGAGCTAAAATCAATTTAGTCACAAAAGTTTCCACGTTTTCAAAAACCAGTAGCATCATTATAGCAGCTACATTATAACTAAGGTGAGGATGCCATGGTCTTATATTCATTAATTTGTCTTATTTCATCGTGTGAAATGAGAATAGCCAAAACTCCTGTTTTTCCCATCATCTAGGTAAGAAGCTATCAATGACGACTTTGCTGGTGGAAAAGGTTATGTTCGGTAAGTACAGCTTATCGACCAACAGCATGAGCTTTATTTTGTATGTAGGAATATTCCTTCTTCATAGGTGGGCTGAGAGTCGATGAAATTAAAGTTACATTTTAGTATAGTTCAGTTGTGTAGGCTCATGGGCGGATCTAGCTTTTTTGTAGGGAGGGGGTAGTTTGGGTCATGACAAGCACAAAAAAGTCTTCAAATTTTTTATTCCGCCTCTCTCTAAAAATCGGCTGAAAAGAAGAAGAAAAAAAAGGAGCACAGGAAGGGTGTTTGCCTCCCCCCCCCCCTCCCCCATCGACCACCGCGATGAGGCTGTTTCACGAAGAATTTAAATCTAACTTAAAAGGTAAAATCGACTTGATATTATTGTTATGGTACGCCGTTGGTTTCTCTTTTCAGTTTTATCCACTTCAAATTGTTATCAAAATTTACAGAAATTTTATTCCTTTGTTGTACTCTATATGAAAAAATCGACAAACTTTTCATTCTTATATAAAAGTTAGAATAAGATTGAAGTCACACACAGCTTACTATGATTTAATTCAATCTTATTCAAGATCGACTTCAATTATTTTGTGAAACACCCCCTGTGTCACTATTCGGCGAAAACACTTGTAAAACTAACATTCTGTAGCTAATACCACGGCTGATTTTGATGAAACTTTTGTATTAAAGTCAATCTCATCGACATTGTCCTTGCATGAGATTGAAACAGAGAGCGGGAGCGGGGCGAGGATGAACGGTGGCAACGTGCATCCCTTTTCTCTACTAACGCGCATGTATGCGCATTTTTACGCGCAGATGAAAGAAGATCTAGGGCGTTGCAGATGCTCTTTTTGCTTGGGCGAGCAAGGGGTCATTGATTAGCAACAAGGCTGGCATTGCGGTTACTGTATGTGCGAGAATATTTTACGATACATTTTACTTTTTTTTTTCTCCCATTGGATGCCTGAGAAGCCTGACGAGAGAGTGGTAAGGTATCTGTCAACTGAATTATATTCTTACTTGATTGATAAAACGTTCGTATGAGCGGTAATTCTGGGGTAAAAATACCATCCTGTATACGTACACGGTATCTTGCATATAATTTATAATCATGGGACATACACTACCCCAATATTGACAGCGATTTCTGAATCTAGAAGGTCTGCTGCTAGTATCATTGGACAAGAGCGCATCGCATTATGCAATAGAGGGGATAACTAAGTGATTGGCTGGCGGCATTCTGTAATAGAGTAGCTCGTATAAAGTAATAGAGTACTAAATTCAGCAGACTTTATTTTGCCCAAGATTTCCATCCATATAGCATCTAGAAGCTATATCTATTTTGTTATATCTGAATGATGACATTGACTTAATTACAGTGCCCCCACACTTTTGAAAACGTGCCTATGACACATGCCTGTGACACTGCGTGAAATGAAAGGAACCCATTGCAGGCCTAGTAGGTCTATTCTACACTTTTTGTTTTTATTCCGTCTTTGAGTTTATGTGTTGTGGCATAGTGTGATATTCAGTTTCGTCATGACTCAAGACTTTCTGTTTAGACCCTAGGTTTTGCGCTTCACATAATTACTTTCTTTAACAAACAGACAGAAATAAGAGAAAAAAATTATACTTTTGTTTGTGCACACGTGTTTATCTTCGAAAAATGCACAAAGTGAGTTCTAGGATCTGTCTATAAAACCCTCCCCCCCCATATCATATGTTCAATGCTTTGTGTCGATCAAACATTTTCAGTAATTGCCCGTCATGATCGAGTAATGTTGCATTTACACGCGCAGATTTAGCCGTCTATAGCCTTGGTCAGATTAGAGTAAATCAAACCTCAATCCTTTTTGAAACTGAAATTAACACCGTGACAAGACATTGAAAACATTTGAAAAAGCTGATGGTTGATCCTTATCTGTAGGGTGAATAATGCATTCTTTAACGATCGCTTGCCTTTACTAAGTAGGGACTATGTCTTTGTAATGATGAAGGGAAGTAATCTGAGGTTCAGCTATACCTGTTCAGTAATCCACTCAAAAACATGCTTTAAGGGAGTAATGTGTCGTTACACAACAGCCGTGCAGTCCAATTTACAGTCCGTTCAAACTTATAAAAAAAGCTCAAAAATAGTGAAAATGCAGCGTCGTATCACGTCTCCACCATTGTTTGAAATTTAGTGGCGAAATTCATTCACGATTTTCATTGCGTTCATCTCACTTCAGAAAATTTGTAATCAATTAATTCATTAACTCATTCATTATATTCATGTATTTATTCATTATACATGTACTTATTACTATTATTATTATTATTATTGTTGTTATTACAATGATGATGATGCTTATTATTATTATTATAATTATTATCATCATCATTATTATCATCATCATTATTATCATTATCATTATTATCATTTTATCAAAGCTGTAGAAGGCTATCTCTAAAGAGGACAGCAAAGGCAAACATGGCAGGAGCCCACGATAACGCCTGTCAACGTAGAGGGTGTACTCCCATCGAATCTGATTTTCGGCAAAGTGCCTGCACATTTTCGGAACTGTATCGTCTGCGCGAAGAGAACTTTGATTTACGCCGGGAAATCCAGAGATTGGATTTTGCTCTCCGTATCACGAGAGACCGTCTCCAAGAATACCAGGTAAATTCAGTTCTCGTGAATGATGAGAAAGCGGAAGAAGAGTCTATCTATAATGGATTACCACATCGTGGCCCACATCATCATTTGATGTTCACACCGGACTGACAGTTCTGCTGTGTGAAAGTTAATTCTTTGTCAGTGTGAATATTTTACATTATTGTGTACATTAACCAGGTGTGGCCAAACAATGAAATAACAGTATTTTCCTTTTTTCTTGTGTGTCCTTTTTCTTTTCTTTTCTTTTTTGGGGGGGGGGGTGTAAGCAAGTGAACATGACGATAGTCGGGGAAAAGAAAAGAAAAGTATTTATTGCACTGGTCACTCGGCCAAAATGTATATACATTGCCATGTATCCTTCCCCTGAAAAATGTATAATCATAAATATACCAAGCAAAACTGCTGAAGTCTGTGAAGAATTCTTGTTCCACGATGCTGATGATGATGTTGTTCATAATTCGTATTTTGTGTTGTTTTGTTGTGTCATTTCACAGCTGAATGAAAAATCTGTTTGTCAGCCTCCTTCCTTCAGTTCACACAAACCTACTGGTCTAGTCATTGAAGGCGATCCCATCTTCACGGACACGTCATCCCTCAGGACAGTCCCTCGGATGTCGAGGACGAACCCGAGATCGACGTACGAAGATGAAGTCGAACACGCTCTAGCTTTTCATGCTCCCCAGTTCTCTCGACAAGGTGGTTCGGCGTCAGATATATACTTTGGGAACACTTCTCCAAGCAGCAGGCGAGAGAGTCAGGAAAGAACTACCTGTGGGTCTTCCCCACCCCCTTCTCACGTTACCCCAGGCGTTGGCTTTTCGACCAATGAGATGAGTTCTGGCTTCTTAGCAGCGCCCACAGTTTCGTCAGCATTGCCCTCGACGTCAACGTCGTCACCACTTCGTCCTAGAGACGCAGCGAACTCTTTTCCCTCTGTGAGTAGTACCGCCTCACCTTCACCTACTGCCCATCCACAACAGCAGTCCCGTGGTGGGAGCGCACGCCGGAAGGACAGGCTTAAATTCGCTCTTGGAAGTCAGTCGATGATTGGTGCAAAGTCTCAGAGACAACATGAAGGCAAGCCCTCACGAACGAGCGAGGCTATTCGTCAACAGCTTCTGCAAAATGCATATGACGTGATACAAAACTCCGGGGGGAGATACGTGAAGCGATAGGATCCCTACAGGTAACATGATAATCCCGTGAGACACCTGTAACGGAATGGAAATTCTTGTGTATTTTTTTTTTTAATTACAAATTGATTAAAGTCAAAGAGAGCGTCTTTTTGTGGGTTGGTCTAGTTTGGTCAGTTTTCTTCAGAATTGTGAATTACGCAATCGATGACAACATGGGCATAGACTTTCAACGCGTTCCCAGCCCCACAATATTTGAAGAGTTTGTTTGCAAAAACCGATAAGTCCATATTTGCCAAATTGAGATATTTGCGATTAAAGGGCAAGAAAAATAAAGACAATAATAAGAAAATTTTTGCTTCTTTTGACCATAACTTCAAAAATGTACCTTTATATGTAGTGACCAATATATCATTTAAAAGGTATTATTTTGTACTTTATGACAGAGACAGTACTTCCAAATCTTCAAAAATGGACTTGTCGGTTTTTGCGAAAAAACTCTTCACTTTCAGATTCGATGTGGAATTATTGGCTAATACTGAAGCAAAAACTGAATTATTAGCACTTGTAATGTCTGCTTTAGAACTTGACAGAATGTAGGATAGGAGACCAGAAAATATTCCCCAGCAATGTATCGATGTATAGGTTTTGATTCATACAAGTAGTAACATAAAGAAACGTAATTAAGTCGCAGAGTCGCAATCTTATCTCTCTCGAGTTGCATGTTAGCAGGGAGGTGGTCACCTACCTGATGTCAGCAAGCAGTTTGTTAATATTTTCGCTATGCTAGCACACTTCACCGACGTGAAAGTGAAAACCAATGTCACTAAGCGCTTCTCTGCATTGCCGCACATTGAACATCCATTTTGTCATCTCTTTGGCCATTCACTGTGTTTGTGCTGTCAAGCCTCTATCAGGAAAACGACTGGGCGTTAGGCAATGCTGATAAAAATTATGACGATGGCGGAGAAAATTATATACTAATAAAGCTTATGGCAATGATGATAGTGGCAGCAATAACTGCCATCAATCAATCACAAATCGTGAGATTTTCTTTTTTTTTTTTTTTTTTTTGGGGGGGGTCATTGTTGCGATAGGCTACTGAACATCATATGCTATGCCTCACTGTAGTTATAATCAGTCCTACTGTATCACTACTAAACCTATATTTGAATAAAGTTGAAATATTATTTGCATCTGTTAGTTTATTGTTCAAGTGCTCTGAGAGAGTTATTAAAAGAAAATTGCACACATGGAAAGAATTCAACAGGGTCACTGTGGCATAGTGGATAGCACTCTGTGATTTTTAGTTTGTGGTCCTGCTCTGAATTCGAATCCCGTCAATTGTCTACGTCCTTCATGAACTTAGTCAAGATGTTTTATCCACCAAGTCCTTCTCGACAGAGTTGCACCAATGAGCACCTGGCGACGCTATGTAGCAGTGGCGGATTCAGAGGGGGCGCACAGGGCGCGCGCCCCCTCTTTATTTTTTGTCAAAATGAAAGAAGTAAATATGAAAAAAATGGGGGAGGGGGGGGGGGCGTGCACCCCCTTTAATTTTTGTAAAGGCGCATCCTCTTTATGGAATTTCTGGATCCGCCCCTGTGTAGGGTAGTGATATTGACAGGGCATCCTGCAGTCATTGACAACTATCAATATCATCATCATTGTTGTCAATATCATTAATTCCAAAAATGTTCATTATGTAAACGAAATGAAAGAGCACTCGACTTACATTTTTTTTTTCAGAAAGCACGAAAGAAAATTTTACGCTTAGATGAAATAAATGTTATAAACAAGAAAAGAAAATGACTGTAACTGACTGTGTATTGTTTATCTATAATGAAATGACTTTGTCGTAGAAGTTTCTCGTTTTTCATGCTTTTTTTTTCAGCTTGTATGTTCTGATGTGATGATTCGTTGTAGCATTTTCATTGCTAGACTGCACAGAACAACAATTTCTTAACTTTTGAACAGCTTGTCCTTTTTCTTCAGACTTTACTGGTGTATTCATTCAATCCATTTGAATAAAAGTCCTTTGAATCCACCATTGAGTTCAATGCGATTTAATTTATATTTATTTTATTTTCTTTTTTTGGGGGGGGGGGTATAACATAACATAACATAAATTTCACTCTTTTTGTGTCAAAAGAATAATGGAAACGGCTCATTGTAAAAATAACAGAATTTACAGCGACAACGAAGCATAATACATCATTTACTATGACGAAACATTGTAATGAGTCATTAAAGAGAGTCATGTGATGTACGAAAAATGGAGGGACTTATTGAAAAGACAGTATAGGGACCTTTAGATTTTCGAGACGCGAACGTTGGGCGGAGGGCGGAGAGAGCCTGCTCTGCGCATGCGCAAAATTGCTTATCGGAATCGATCTCGCGTCGTCTGAGTTTTTCACGGTCAGTTCTGGGACAATTTTGGGTCCGCTGAAAATCACGACGCAGGGAGCTATTTGATGCAATTGTTATATGGGGGCGCCATTCGCGTCCACGTCTACGTCGTCGCGTAATCGAAGGCTCCTCTGCAACACGACCCAGGGAGAGAGACGCAATCGTCGTCCAAACGTCCGCGTCGTATATCTAAACCTCCATAATGATTCTGCAATAAAATGTGGGCTCCTCTGAAGAAGAAAATCCATACTTCTCAAAGATTCGGAATGCTACAGAGACAAGGCTGACACAAAAACAGTGCGGTATGAGACATGCCAGGATGCAACGACCGAAGAGATAGATAAATACAACGGAGACAGCGAACTGCCGAGTTTGTTGCAGCGTGAAGACGGAAAGGATATTAGAGGAATTTCGGTAATGATTTGAAGATATAGACAAAGTTGTAATAAGAATATTAAAGTAGGAATAAAATAACGAACAGTTATCATAGATTATGGAGATGATAGATAACTGATCTAGAGGCTAATTCGATTCCGTGGTAAAGTAGAATTGTAAAAGAAATGATTTCAATTTCTTTTTTTTTTTATTGATATATCAACGGAGCAATACCAATATTGTTTGTAAAGGAGTTCCAAAAACTACAAAACAAATAAGGACTCCAACTGAGATAAAGTTATATATCTATGAAAAAAAAAGACTGTTATTATTGTAATACTTCGACACAAATTTTCCTAAAATGATTTAAGACAAATCCTTCATATTAACAGCAGAACCAAAAAATAACAAAGTTTAAAAAAAGGCACCAACATTTGTCGTGGGGATTGATTAAAAATGACACGGAAAGCTTTCTCTTGCAACAATAAGACTTTATTCAGTAGAGTCTTGAGAGTGTTGCTCCACAAAAACACTAAACATTCCATAATCAAAGTAATGCAATCCGACGGCGAATGCAACGTAAGCAATTATGTTTTAGGTATATGTATATAATATGGTGATGTAGGTTATTATGATAGTCTATTGAATATGCCTATTTCATACGAACAGTTCTTGCAAATAAAACAAATATGATAATAATCTCCATGAGAATTTATTGTCTATACAGAAAACTGCACAAACAGGAATATGATTATTATTATGCAATCAAAATACATAAGTAAATGTATCATCAGCCAACAGTACAAAAGAAAGTGCTTTATATATGTAAGCACGATGACTTGATCCCAAAAAGACTCCTTCTAGTCGTGAAAAGCCACAATTTACTACTTTTACATATAAATTATTACATTTCATAGGATTTTTTTTTTTAACCAGCCAGGTAGCTCCTGAATCGTTTCAGAGCCATCCCACGTATTTCATAGTGAGATAGCTTTTGATAAAGTAACATATTATGGTATGACTGACTGTGTCGAAGGCCTTCGAGAAGTCCAGGAAAGTATGAGAAAGAAACAAATGATAAAGGTTATCAGTTGCACGAGTCAAGTTGTCAAAAGAGTTCATCGAAGTGTGAATATAGTACATGTACTTTGAAATTTTCTGAAAGCCAAACTGGGAATTCGTAAATGTTTTGTGCAGCTTAAAAAAAAAAAAAAGATAATTCTCGAATAAAGTCGTGTCTCTACATCTCTCGATAGCGAGGGTAATCATGAAATGTTCGATGTACTGACATCTAGGCATTCACCTTTTCTTTAATGGAATTACTTTATCAAGTTTTATTTTATAAGACAAATATCCAATAGAAATTGACATATCGAATTTTTCAAAGTAGATCTCTGTGCAATCGTTTTCCGATCAGCTTGACCTCCTCTCGATCAATACCCGATCGCTGTACGATTGCTTGCCTTCTCGACCCTTACACGACATATGTCAAAAATTGTGAAGGAAGCCGGACCAATTGAAGCCAATGAAGGGAGATCGACCCCGATCCCCCCCCCCCCCCCCGATTGCCCTTGCCAACGGAGCCCGAGTCCGGCTAGGCCAACATAGGTTAGTCGGGCTACAAACTAGAAAAGTGTTTCTTAGTATAGAGAATATATTGGACAGGATTTAAACATATTTGCGAAGATTAAGAATAAAACATTAAATATATTCGCAATGTTTATAGGATCATTCACTATGTCGTGATGCTATTTGATTCATTTATGTCTGAATTCTACTTGCGGAATATTTATAACCTGCTTTAAAACCTGAGAACTTGCATCACAGAATCCATAATAATTTGTGCAATATCAGACTGACATGATTCTTAATGACAAGTATCTTTAAGAAGCTCGCTTGCTTGGAGTAAAGTATGCATTTTTTTTTCTTTAACTTCGATGAACGTGTATTTTAACGTAGAATACGACTCTCACATCCCCATATTTGGAAGACGAATAAGACACATACAAAAGAAATTTTCTTTGTTCTATTTAAACAAGACAGTTATGAACTTGGCACATAAAAAGCGATGGGAAATTGTATAATTATTTCGCAACATAACACACCTTCACGGCCCCGCATGGCATGGCATGCTTCACAAAAATTAATGAGTCGACATTCAAAATCATGTCATCACAGCGTACATCTCACCAACCTTCTGCACTTCATCGTAAGAGGGAGGCGATGGGACGAGATCGTCAGTTACTTGATTACAAAGATTCGTTGATCGGGCACCAAGCGCTGTAGGCTGGTCGGTGCGATGCCCAGATTGCTCTATGCCGGGTGTGCGTCCGGATGGGCGATGATTCGCAGGGTGTGCACCTCTTCTCATCTCATCCTCCGCTTGTGGTGAGCTCCGCGTCCTTTGGACGGGATTCACGTCTCCTTCCAAGGGCGGGAGTTGCTGCACGGTGGAGAAAAACCACCACTGGTCATCGTGGTCATTAAACATGTTAAATGTGCGTACAATGTGAGAGGTGCGTCCAGGTCCGTATAATACCAGGCGTAAATCCGCTATTGCTCGCTTCAAATGACACACCCAACCTAAGCCGCATATGAGAAGGCCACTACTCAAGATCAAAAAGCCAATTCCTACTAAGTTGGTATGGATCGCATTGCTTCCAATTAATGTCGAACCCATTCCAATGAAGAAAACGCCAGCAAAGATTAGTCCAAATGACTTAACAATGAAAAAGATGGAACAGCGCCTCCACACAAAACAACGTCTCAGACACTCACCCTTACTTGGGGGTCTATTGGGTACATGTGTGACTAAAGTTGCGTCTCTGTCAGTTGTGTTAGCCATTTTTCTGAAGATGAAACGTTATACACAAAGCATTGTACATCGACGTCGAATGTCAAGAATTCCTGGGAACGGTTGCTGGTGACGTGGTGGTGTAGTGATGTATCATCAAGGAGGTACTAGGCTCGCCTAGTACCTCCTTGGTATCATACATCACTTGGCAGAGCGCGCGTTCTCCCATACGCATGGAAAATCTTTTCTGCAAAGATTGCCAAGAAATGCAATTGAAAACATTATACTGTCATGATATATGTATAATGTTAGGTCTTTGGACAAGGGGAATAAAGTTGAGGGATATTTGAAAGACAGCATGAGATATTCAATGAGATGAAAAAGGTAAATCATCATAGAACGGAGGCCCCTAAGACCATAGATGAAGTATATTAACGATAATGTTTTGGCTGCACGACTTTAATCTGGAATCGGTTTGGAGAAGAAACTATAAAACGCACGTTTTTCGGTTAGTTCTATTTGATTAACATTAAGGGTAGCTTTGGTGAATTACGGTCCACGTGCATCGAATCCCTTCTGGAGTGAGGCTTGATTCTACTCAGTAATGCTCATTCTGAGTAATTGCAGTGTTTTCCGTAGATTGGACCAGCATGGGCAAAGGTATATAGTGGCAACATTACCATGAAATGAGAGCACGATTTGATCCTAGAGCATGGTTGATGAAATTAAAAGGAAAACTTAGCAAGGAGAGGTAGCAATTAAAGGTGATTGGAGGCTGTTGCTCTCCTAGGGAAACGCCACTAGTTGTAGTAATTGATGTAGGATCTAAATAATATCCTTTTGTGACAAGGCACTTGTGCTGGATGAGAAAGCTCCTGTACTTTAATAGTGACATCACGCATTGACATGATGTGAAGAAAGAATTAAACAAAGTTCTTCAAAATGTGATCTTTTATGAAAAAAGCAGATATTCCCTGGACTTAATTGTTACCACATAACGTTCCCCCATGCATTTTTGAAAAGGTAAGTCAAGTGCTTTTCCTTTACCCTGGAGAGGGGAAACTGTTCATTTTTTCATATTTTCTTTATGTCGTTATCATTACGCATGTTAAACGACGGTAGCAGCAAAACTTTGAACACTGATAACCTTTGAACCGATTGTCCAACCTTCACTTGTGTGTTCTTCTTAGGTGGCGGCATTTAATCCAGCCACATAATAATTGGGTGTCGTTCAAGTTTAACTTTTGTTGAAACATGCTTAGACTACTCTGTACCAGATTGATATGAAATCAAAGTTGAAAAATATCAAATATTCATAAAAGAAGGAGGAGGGGTGTATATGCCAGGATATAAATGTATAAATCGATAGATCATTATTGTGCGCACAAACCTTGAAGTAAAACTATTTCTTATCCAATTTGATAGGGCAGTGACTGTATGATACTGACAGGCTCTATGACTCAGTTCGTAGCGCGTCTGTAACATGCCTCCAGTTCCAAGAGTACCGGGTTCGATTCCCGAGTCTAACCGAGCAGTGTCCTGTTTAAGCATTCCGTCCTCCCTAGTAAAGGCACACTTTATCTCGGGTAAGACATTAAATGGATCAGGTTCCCTGTGTGAGTTGGCCACGTATCGCGCACGTAAAAGATCCCGCTTCATTCATTCATGGCAAAGAGCAATGTGTTAACCCGGTGAAGTGGTCCCCTCACACACGAACAAAAGAAAATGTGCAAATGATGCCGACCCCTCTTGGTTCGCCCCATGCAGGCGACTATCAATAGTCAGCAAACAGTATCAACCAGGCACACTGTGCCATATACACTTGAATGAAAATACGATCCGATCATGAGAAGTAATGTTGTTGACATGATACAGACATTAAAACACCCCAAATGGCTAATTGTTATGTATTTTTCCATATTTTATTCCAGTACTACCTTTGGAAGAAAAAAAGTTACAAGGGACTCTTACCACTTCCGACCTTGAAAATTACAATAACATGAATTTATTTCACTTGTTCCAAAGTGCCATCCATTATTGACATCTTTTCGAATGCAGTGCAAGCGAAGTCACCCAGTTTGCTTTTCATGTTTGCTAAGCAAGTCCAAAGTATTCCACTGAATAGAATTGAACATAGATTTACGCAACAAGGGAGCATCTAGAATGAAATGCTTGCCCTTTTTGTTGTTGTTGTTGTTGTTGTTTTGCTGCGGGTAGAAATTTGATCAGGCCTACAGATATGATATTGCCTTTTCTGTGAACTTCTTTATGACAGGAATGCAGTGTAAAAGAAATCAGTATGGAAAATTACAGAAGATAGGCACTCGACCACTGTACAAATTAAATGAGAATAAAGTCCAAATAATTTCATATTGGTCGATTGAATGAACGCAGCATCATCAGTAGAAATATTACGTATCAGTTAAGTATGAGGAAAACCTGACAATCCTTTCAAAATATTATGAAGTCTCAAAGTTTTAGCCCTGTCTAAGCTCGACGAGAAGACGAAGAAGGTTATACTCCTTGACGACCCTAAAGGACAACGAAATGAATAGATTTCAACACATTTCTTTATCTTTTGTAATGAAAAAGCACTTGACTACCTCTCCTTCTGGAAGCAGGGGAAATATAACATTTATCTTGAGTGTTGTATCATTAACAAGTAGATGAATTATGCATACCTTTCATTGAACAAAACAACGATGAATTCGTTTCACATTTGCTTTATATCGACAGTGATCGATGTCGGTCACTGACGTAAACGAACTATTTTAGCCCTCTCATCCAGCGGTGGCGGCACCGAACGTGTAAAATGCATAACATTTGTAATGTATATCCGATTTTCCAAACTTCGGCTAGTGTGTTCTACTTAATGCTATATGAATTATTTACTCAATTCATTTGTATATTGTGATTTATTTCCCCTGTTTATATGACTCACCGTGCAGAATTGCAGGATTTCCGCTATTGATGGATATCATGTGCGGGAGTATATCATATCGTGCCTGAATCCAGAAAGCTGGCGGCCGTTGTAGGATGGAATACGTTCGATGATAAACCGTTGATCAAGGATTGCTCTAGTGAGCTAAATACGTTTGTTGTTTTTTTTTTTAAACCAAATCTTTATTAGGCAGATACACTTATATCTGGTATTAAAGGGAGTACCATAGTGTTAAGTTGTCCATTTTGCAAATTGTTAGCAGCATCATAATGGCGCGCTACCTCCTAGGCGATTACGACAGTTTTAAAGCTTATCGCTAACACGTACGCTGGGTTATCATCGATAGTGCCCTGTGGAGAGTGAACATAATCTGCAATTATCGGTGGTAACATTGCCTACGCTACGATATCGCGACCTCGGCAATAATAACTCATACAAACCATTAGTGAGGACTTGGTAGCTGTCGGATCGATAATAGCACTCTACACAAATCAAACAAAACTAACTGAATAACTAATTGGTCGCTTGTATAGCAAATAATATTGAATTATTCCACACTTTACATTGAATTCCTCTTTTTTTATGGGAAATCATTATACACATTACATAGAAATCTATCAACAAAGATCTTCACTCTAAAGACATCCGGGTTAGAATTGACCCGGCAAAGGGTCCGTTGGGGTCACACTCCGTTCCAGGTAAAAAAAAAAAAATGATTGGGAATTTGGTCATGAAGACCCGGAATGGGGTCACCCTGACCCAATTCATGACTCTGAATGGGGTCATATCTGACGCCATTCCTTGCCATTTCTGACCCGGATGTTTTTAGAGTTTTGGTTCATCCAGATGCTTTAAAAAAAAAAACAACACCACACACATCATTAGGGGACGGAGATTATGTTGTCATCCTTTATCAGTAAGTCTAATTGTTCGAAAGCGGAATCTGTTAAGTTGTCGAGAATCACACACCCCAACGGAGGAGGACTCCGACACAACCATTCACCAGAATGAAAATCGGTGATTAAGTTCATTAAAATGGATTAAAGGGACTGTACAGTACTGGTTGAGGTAGGGATTCATGTTTTGAACATTCCTAAGTGAGATAATGAAAAGCCTTCTATGAAATATGAAAGAGCATGTAATTTTAAGAAGGATTCAATGTTTATTTGATGAAAATTGGTTTTCAAATAGCTGAGATATCCAAAAAAGTGCTAATAATAAAAGGCGACATGCCCCAACTTTATTAGTATCTCTTTGTTTCACCTTGTTTTTGGATATCTCAGCCATTTCAAAACCGATTTTCATCGAATAAACTTTTGATACCCCTTAGAACTGCATGCTCTTTGACATCTCATAGAGTGATTTCTGAATATCTCACAAAATGTTAAAAGCTAAATCTTCACCTCGACCAGAACTGTACACACCCTTTAACGATAAAGACAGTAATATTGCCACTTCATCCGTCATGGCTGAATGCTTCCCAGCATTTCTTCCCCCTCCCCCACAAATGTCAAATCTTATCAATTTGTTTAAAAAAAAAGGAAGTAAAAACCCTGCCTTTTCTATCTGCCTACTCTATCTGTGCCCTGCTGTGGAGTAGTCCTGAGGTCCCAGATCAATGATAAGCTTTGAAAAACATTGTCGAAACCTTGAGGGGAATTAAAGATTTCCTCTTTGGAACGATGCCTCGTTTTCAGACATATACATTATTCCCCCTTTGGACGCTTTTATTCTAAAATATTATTATTCATCCAGGTGCTACGATAAGGACACGTTATCAAACTGTTCTGGGAAAGGAGATGTCGCCATCCTTTATAGGCACTTTGACAGGAAAGCCAAATTATTGTTCGAAAGAGGAGTTTGCCAATTTGTAAAGAATCAACTGCTACTATAAAAGTCACCGCTGAATGATCGCCAGCATCCCTCCCCCTCCCCCCCCCCCCCCCACAAATTTCAACTCTTACGTGTCTTAAATTCTAAAAAAGTGAAGAAAAAAAAAACACGCCTTTTGAGGACTCGCCCCTCTCCTTCGCCCCGGCTCAAATGCTAGACAGACAAGACTGACACGAAAACAGGACGGTATGAAACATGACGGGATGCAACAAAAGGAGAATAGATAAATACAACGGAGACATCGAACTGCCAAATTATTTCGAGAAGTTGTTGTGCAGCGTGAAGAGTGAATGGGTAATAGAGAAATTGCTGTAATGACTTGAAGATATAGACAAAGTTGTGATAACTGATCCCGTGAATATTATAGTAGCACTTAAATAAGGGACGGTTATCATAGTTGTTGGAAGTGATTGATAACTGATCTGGAGGCTCTTTCGATTTTTTGATAAAGTAACAGAACAGACGTCCATTTCTTTTTTGAATTAATCTATCAACTGAGCAATACCAATATCGTTAATTGGGGAGTTTCAAAAATTAGGCCCAGTATAGTTACATGTGCTCTGAGCCAAAAGCGTTCGTAATAGATGGGAATATAATTCATTAGGACTCCGACTGAGATATCTATAAAAACAAAATCAATTTTTCTCTGGCAGGGGAGGGGATATATGCACAAAACAGAGACGGGCTTTCATCATTGCTTTACTTGCGAACAAATTTTCCTAAAATGATTAAAGACAAACCCTTCATTTTTAACAGCAGAACAAAACAAAAAAGTTGAAAAAAAAACACATACCTTCAATAGTCTGTAAGTTTTTCAATTTAATACAAATGACACGGAAAGCTTTCTTTTTGCAACAATGCCACTTTATTCAGTACAGTCTTGAGAGTGTTGTTTCATGCTAAACATTCCATATTTGAAATAATGCAATAAGAGGGGCGAGTGCAACATACAATCCAATCATTTGACTACTCCTATGTCACACGAACAGTTTTGCAAATAAAACCAATATATACTGAGTAATCTCCATGAAAGTTTATGGTTTTTACAGAATACAATAAATCCCAGGAAATTGAAATATGACACTACATGTATTTCTAAACGGAAAATCAGCCAAAACTGTATCCTCACTTACAGTATCTAACTGCATTTTTTTCAAGATTCAATGATAACTTCAATGATAACAAAGTGTTTCGCCTACGTGACCAAAAGGCTCCCTTGTGAAAAGCCATAATTTCTTCGTTCACATCTGAATTATTATTTTTCCTATATAGAAATAATTTTCATTTCATTTTGTTATTTTTTGAAATATTTTTATTCAGTCAGGTAGCTCCCGAACCACTTCAAAGCCATCCCAAGTATTTTATAGTGAGATAGCTTGTGATAAAATAACTTATCATGATTGACTGTGTGAAAAGCCTTGGAGAATTTAAGTGCAAGAAAGCATTAAACGAATATGAAAGGTTTTCAGTAGCATAAGTCATGTTGTCAACAAAGTTCACCAATGCATAGGTATGGTACTTTGATTTTTTTTAAGCCAAACTGGGAATTCCTAAAGGTTTTGTTGAAAAAAAAAACGATGAAACTCTTATAAGGTCATTTTTCTAAATCTCTCGACAGCAAGGATACGGCTTATGAAATGGATTATGTTACTAACATGTAAACATTCACCCTTTTGGAAAAAAAAATGAATAACTTTCACAAGTTTCATTTCATTAGGGAACAAACCATTAGAAATTGAAATTAAAGCTTTACCTCCCCCATACACCCCCGCACACTATTTTCAATAGACTGTGTAATAATTTTCATTATTTTTTTGATATCAATATTGTATTAAATGTTATAAGATGAGTACGAAAAATGTGTCTTTAATATTAATAAAGCATAAACATATGATATCTATTCCTTTCTTTGTCAACAAGCCTTAAAACTTCAAATGTTTACTGTATATTTTTCTTGAAAGCTTGCGTGTGGGCATGCATCATTTGCACATAGGCCTACATCATTTATAAGAAAGGATTGACATATACACCAATGGTTGTTCGTCAAAAGAATTCAGTATTAATGAAGTTGAAATGATACCTTATAAGTTTTGATATTACAGTGAAACAAATATCTTTTCCTGATAACAAATCAGAATAAACAAATCTTCGATTTCCATTACTTTTGTTTTATCAAACTAGACCATTTTTTTTTCTTTCAAAAAACAACCTTCACTTTCAGTATAGGTGAATGAAGTCATGGGGCACTTCTGAGTGTGAAGTGCCCGATACTTGAATTCTTTGGAATATATTTTGTGCTGTCTTTTGGCAGTCTTCAGTTCATGTTACATTACGGTTACAGTTCATTATTCCGAAGGTAAAATATTGAATGCGAGGTTCGGTGATCCAAAATGAAAAGAGGTTCGTCATTCGGGAAATGAAATACGATGAAATAAGGCATAATGTAATTCTGTAAGTTTACTGCACGCACCGCCTTTATTTTCGGCTTGACGAATCTTTGGAATAATGAACCAATTCAGAATTTTAGGGAATAACGCACCTTCGGAATTATGCCACAAACATTTAGATTTAGGAACCCTTTTCGTTTACAGATTAACAAAGCTTTGGGTATAAGGACGTGTGTTTCTGAATAACAAACCTTCGGAATCACGAATTTTATTTCATTTTCGGATTAACGAACATTCCAAATATGAACTTCACACGACACGATATTCAACAGATATTACTCCCATGTGGCATACCTCAGGGCTAGATTATCAAGCGAAAAGAGAATAAGTGATACAAACTTTCAAAAACACAAAACCTGATAAGGATGTTATCGAGTTTAGTTTCAAAATGAAGACAAAAATAAATAAGTTTTGGGATGGAATAGAATGGTTTATTGATCAAAATTCGCAGCCGAACGGCTGAATTGTGTCTGATTTACATCGACAGAAATACAGTTAGACAAAATAACTTACATATACAAAACACGAACAGACTACAAACATTACGACGACAACAAAACAAATCATCAGTGCATCAGTAGTGGAAATACATTCAGTATATACATTATGTTGCAACAGAAACAGAGTTGAGCAAAAAAAAAAAAAAAAAAAAAAAAAAACGTTTTACATATACATGTATCTTGTATCCTCCATTAGTGACGTATCACAACCCTTTAAGCTAATAAAAAGGGTGTAGAAGAATAAGGGAGGAGGCGTGGAATGAGGAATGTTGAGAGATACAGAATGCTATAATGAAGTGTGAGGCTGGACAGAGTGAGGGGGAGAGAGGAGAAAAAAGAAACACAGGGTGGGGAAAAAAAGCAAGAGCAGGAGAAATGTGAGGATAAAGGAGAAGAAGAAGAGGAGTGAGTAGAGGGGAAAAGGAAGGAAAGAAAGGGAAAGAAGCTGTATGCATCTGGATAAATATAAAAACAGACAATTCATACGTAATGAACATACAGATGTAAGCACATTATTGCACTTCAGTTGAAGGACAAATACTAACATAGACATATTTCTATATAAACCTCTGCATATAAATACTTCAAATTATTCAATCTTCGTACCAGTTCTTTGATTGTCAAAATATATACAAAAATAAATACATTCAGCTAATCTGAACATTATGCAACAACAGTAATAATAATATAATTCCAACATTACATGAACAGATCAGATATCGTCACGAAATAGTAATTTTCATTACAAAAAACAATACATTAATTTCAAGCTCAAATGACAAGATCTTTATGTAGACAATGACAAAGTTTCCAAACTCAACTTAAGTACAATCAAGTCATCGGACACGTTTGAGTTCAAATTCTAGCCGCTCTTTACTTTTCATGAAACTCTGAATTCTTTGGAACACTTTTTGTGCTGCGTTTTGACAGTCTAGAATGTATTCGCAATGTTTAAAAGATCATTTACTATTTCGTGATGATATCTGATCTATTCATATCTGAATTTTATTTGCCGAATATTCATAACCTGCTTTGAAACCTGATATTTGCATGACAGAATGCACATTTTGTGCAATTTAAACTGATATATGATACTCAATGACAAGTATCTTAACACGCTCTTGCCTGACGGACTGTATGCATTTTAGTGCCTTTTTTAAAACTTTCTTTGATGTATGTGTATTTTCATCGGGAATATGACTTCCACCCCCCATTCCTGTATGGAAGATGGAGACACATACAGAAGAAATTCTCTATGGGCTATCTTAACAATAAAGTAATGAACGTAGCACATAAAATGCGGTGAGAAAATGTATAATTATACTTTGTAGCGTATACACACACATTCACGGCCCCGCATGGCATGCTTTACAAAGTGAATCGTCACTCAGAATCATGTTATCACAGCATACATCTCACCAGCCTTCTGCACTTCATCGTAAGGAGGCGGTGGGACGTGATCGTCTGTTACTCGCTCCGCTTGTGGTGAATTCGACGTCGTATGCACGGGATTCACGGAAGCATTTGTGCCTCCGCTTCCTTCAATCGGCATGGGTTGCTGTACGTCGGAGAGAAATCTGTGCTGGCCATTGCGGTCAGTTGTAGGCACAGTGGAAACGGGGCGTCTCTCTCGTCCGTTGACCACCACGCGTTCATCCTCTCTTCTAGTATAACGTATCCAATCGGCCCGTTGCCCAGATTGCTGTATACCGGCATTCACGGATGTGCCGCCTTTTCCTTCCATGGGCGGAAGGTGCTGTTCGATGGAGAAATATCTGCGCTTACGAGGGTGGTCATTAAATGTGCCCACAATATGACCGTTGCGTCCTCCTGGTCCGTAATATACCACGCGTCCATCCGCTATTGCTCGCTTCAAATAACGTATCCAACCTATGCCGCATATGAGAATGCCAATACTCAAGATCAGAACGCCAATTCCTAGGCTAGAAAAATAAACTAAGTCCAATTACAATGAATAAAATACCAGGAATGATCAGCAAGCAAGATGTAAAGATGAGTAAGATGGAACAGCACCTCCACTGATAACAAAGTCTCGGCCACTTACTCTTGTTGGGTGGTCTATTAAGTGCACTTGAGGCCAAAGTTGTGTCTGTGTCTGTTGTGTTAGCCATTATTCTGGAGGATAAGGATAAATGGTTGTGCACAAATCAATGTAGGTCTACGCCGAAGGTGTACGCCGAATGTCGAAACGTCTAACGTGGAAATTCCCGGAAGCTGCTGCCTGTGACGTGGTGGTTTTGTGGTGTATCGTGCATCACTTGGCAGAACCCGCGTACGTACTCCCACGGAAACTCTTTTCTGCAAAGATTGCAAAGAAATACATGTACTATTGACACAATGCAGTGGCGGATCCAGAGGGGGCGCAACCGGCACACGCCCCCTTTATTTGTCGTTAAAAACAAAAGAAAAAGAAAAGAAATGAAACCCGGAAGTGGCAAAAGAAATATTAGTTGCGCCCCCCCCCCCCCCCCCCCCCTTTACAGAATTCCTGGATCCGCCCCTGCAATGCATTGTCAGGATAAATCTATACTACTGTTCGGGCTTCGGACAAGGGGAACAAAATTGAGGGATATTTGAACGACAGCATGAGCTATTCAATTAGATAAAAAAAAAACATCGGTAGAAAATGGTGGCCCTGAAAAGCACAGATTAAGTCTTAACAATAGTGCTTAGGCTGCACGATTTTATTTTAGAGTAGATTTGGCAGTGTTTGTTTGGGGAAGAAATTAAAACGCTCGTATTTCTATTGGTTCTATTTGATTAACATTAAGGGGTAACTCTGCTGATAACTTCCAGTCCAAATGCATCAAATTCTTCTGGAATGGTAATTTTGCTCGTTTATGCTCATTCTGAGTAATTTCCAGTGTTCTCCGTAGATTGGACCAGCATGGGTTAATGTAAGGTGGCACCATTACTACTGGGAGCAGAACTGAATATTCTAGCGTGGTAGGGACATTGGACGAATAAGAATGGAAAACTATAGACGGTACCAAGGTAAATTGGAGGCTGTCGCTCTCCCCAAGAAAGGCATCTTGTTGGACTAATATTGATCTAACCTTGCAGTCTGCCCCCCCCCCCTTTACACCTGTCCTCCATCTACTATCACAAGCACTGTGGCATAGTGGATACGACTCCCGACTCCCAATCGGAGGACCCGAGTTCGATTCCAACTCAGTGCTCGCATTCTTGGACAAGATGCTTTTACCCACCATGTCCCATTCGGCCCAGGTGTGTATAGTTGGGTACCTGGCAACGCTAAGGTAATAATAATGCAGTGCCCTCTGGTAGAGCAGTGGAAACACTGAAGAGGCTACCCTTGGTAAACAAGACCTTCTTCTTCTTCTTCCTCTTCTTCTTCTCCTTATCATCATTATTGTTATTATTATTATTATTGTTATTATTATTATTATTATTATTATCATCATTATTATCATTATTATTATTATCATCATCATTATCATTATTATAAGCTGCCACAAAGCAGTGAGAGATGGAAGATGAATAGCTAGGACTGCCATCATCGCCAGTGGTGCCGAACCCTGCAGTAGGGGACAACACGATTTAAGGACAGGAAGAGTTCGATTGGGCGGCAACGAGTACGAGGGCCATGACGGCTACAATGCCAGTGACAGTGGCCACCAGCCATGCCAGTAGGGTCTACCTCTTTGTGAAAGTTTGATAAAGTCGAACAATCCATTTCAAAGTTATGCATTTTTGAAGTTTCCGTGCAGCCATCGCTGGATGAGTAGGCTGCTAGTCGCTATAGTGATGTCACTAATTGAAATGATATAAAGAAAGCACTTCAACCTTTACTCTTTTACAAAAAGAAATCACTTTCTAAACTTGTTACTTTTAAGTATATCCCCCTACATTTTGGAAAAGGTAAGTCAAATGCTTTTCCGTTATTCCGTAGATTTTTTTCAACATTTTTTATGTCGTTATACTGCAGTGACGTCACAAAAATTGTAGCCTCTTCATTAAGCGACGATAGCAGTAAAACTTTAAACATTGATAATTTTTGAATGATGGTCTAACTTTCACTTATGTGTTCTACAGTGGTTGCATTTACTCAAGGCTGTTTGGGTTTCGTTCTTCTAAATGAGGTTTAGGTTTAAATATTGACGAAACAGGGTTAGACTATTACGTCTCAGATTATGAAATTATGTTCGAAGGCTATGAAATCATTCATGAAAGAAGGAAGAGGAGAGCATACGCGACGAAATGAATGTATAAAATGATAGCTCATCCATGTGCATAAACCTTGAAGTAATGCTATTTCTAATACGATTTGAAACATAACAGCAACTCACGCACGTAAAAGATCCCAGTTCATTCATTCCTCGCAAAGAGCAGGTGTAATTCGGTGAAGTGGTCCCCCTACCCACCAACACAAGAAAACGGGCGAATGATGCTGATCCGTTTGGTTCGTCCCAGCTGAGTAGCAATAACAGCAAAACGGCATCAACCAGGTATCACACTAACCCTTGACTGAATTTTTTTTTTTATATTGAGCGGAATGGGGAAACTAGCTTCAACTAGCAATATTATATAACACGCACACACACACACACACACACACACACGCATATACATATATATATATATATATATATATATACAGTGTATATACATGTATATATATATATACAGTATATATATATATATATATATTTATTTATTTATTTCATGTATATATATATATATATATATATATATTTATTTATTTATTTATATACATGTGTATATATATATATATATTTGTAACGCTATTTCCAACCATAAGGGGAAATGAGGAAAAGAATAATAGTTTGTCGGAATTTAGATAAAAAACACAAAAATATTCATGAAAAAAATGCAAATATTGCCCTTTTTGGAAAAAAAAGTATGCATTACTATGGGCTCAATGCATCATTGAACTGGCAGGAGCATAACATGCATCTTATACCACAAAATTCTGTATGTTAAACTGACTGTTCAGTACTGGTTGACGTAAGGATTCAGCTTGAAACGTTCTGTGAGATATATTTAGAAACCACTATATATATTGTTAAAGAGCATACAAGTCTAAGGGGAATCAAAGTTTATTTGATGGATATCGGTTTTTAAATGACTGTCAGTTTTATTGGGATCACGTTGTTTTTTTTTTCATATATCTCAGTCATTTCAAGACCAATATTCATCAAATAAACATTGAATCCTTCTTGAAATTACATGCTCTTTCATATTATATTATAAGAGGTATCTCATTATCTCACCAAAAAAATGCTATAAACCTGGCATTAGGTGTCGAACAAAACTATGCAATCCCTTTAACAATAAAAAAGAAGGAAATCTGAAAAAAAAAACAGATATACCTAAAATCCCCCGATGACCCGTTTTCTATACGCATCCAATATATACACCCATTTTTTTTTTTTTTTGATCGCTGCCAATCTCCTCTAAAACTGTATTGATGGTACAGTCCTCAATCTACACACACTACTCTATCTGTGCCCTGCTGTGGAGTAGTCCTGAGGTCCCAGATCAATGATAAGCTTTGAAAAACATTGTCGAAACCTTGAGGGGAATTAAAGATTCCCCCTTTGGACGCTTTTATTCTAAGATATTATTATTCATCCAGGTGCTACGATAAGGACACGTTATCAAACTGTTCTGGGAACGGAGATGTCGCCATCCTTTATAGGCACTTTGACAGGAAAGCCAAATTATTGTTCGAAAGAGGAGTTTGCCAATTTGTCAAGAATCAACTGTTACTTTAAAAGTCATGGCTGAATGATTGCCAGCATCCCTCCCCCTCTCCCCCCCCCCCACAAATTTCAACTCTTATATGTCTTAAATTCTAAAAAAAAAAAAAAAAAAAAAAAAGAAAAAAAAACACGCCTTTTGAGGATCCGCCCCTCTCCTTCGCCCGGCTCAAATGCTAGAGAAACAAGACTGACACGAAAACAGGACGGTATGAAACATGACGGGATGCAACAACAGAAGAGACAGAAAAATACAACGGAAACGGCGAACTTCCAAATTGTATATTTCGAGAAGTTGCAGCGTGAAGAGGGAAAGGATGATAGAGGAATTGCGGTAATGACTTCAGGATATTACAAAGTTGTGATAACTTCGCTCAAGAATATGAAAGTACAGTGTAGCACTAAGATAAGTGACAGTTATCATAGTTATAGATTTTGAATTAAGATGATAGATAACTGATCTTATTCGATTCAGTGGTAGAATAGAATTATTGTATAAAGGAAAAGAGTTCAATTTCTTTTGTGAATTGATATATCAACGGCGCAATACCAATATCGTTATTACGGGAGTTTCAAAAACTAGGGCCAGTATAATCACATGTGTTCTCAGCTAAAAACTATCGTAATAATATGAAAACAACATTCCTTAGGACTCTAACTGTAACTGTGATATTCATATTAAAAAAAAAATCTCTTTTTTTTTCTTTTTTCTTTTTTTGCTGGCGGGGAAGGGGGGGGGGGGGAGACAACGAAGTATAGACGCACTATCATTATTGCTATACTTACGTACAAATTTTCCTGAAATGATTGAAGACAAATCCTTCACTTTTAACAGCAAAAAAAAAAAAAGTTAAGCAAAAACAAAAACGCAGATTTGTCTGTAAACATTTTGGTTGAATACAAATGACACAGGAAGCTTTCTTTTTGCAACAATAAAACTTTATTCAGTAGAGTCTTGAGTGTATTGCTCCATGCTAAACATTTCATATTTAGAATAATGCAATACGAGGACGAGTACAACATAAGCAATGATTTTTAAGGTATGTGAAATATCTATTGATTACGCCTGTGTTAAACGAACAGTTTTGCAAATAACACTACGTGTAATATATACTGAGTAATCTCCATGAGAGTTTATGGTCTATACAGTATACAATAATTCCAGGGCAATTAATCTATGACACTTTTTCTAAACGGGGAAACAGCCAAAACTAAAAAGAAAAAAAATTAAATGAAAACTTGTTTGCTCTAATCAACTCAGTTACCAATCCACCAATTGATGCTTGATCGTCATTAAACCGAACGCATCCGACCATTCTTTGGTCGAAAAGAGCTCGGGATGTGATGGAGTGCTGCCTAGTAGCAGTCAAAAAGTGAGCGAGTTTGGTCGAGCACCAATCTACAACAGTCGCAAAATCATTGTGTAGCAGTCGCAGATCGGACCTGGATATAGTTGATCGGGAACGAGTCGTGTCGTAGTCGAGTATAGATCGGGATGATCGGGAACTGATCGGTTGAAAAGAAAAAATTCATTCCGACCAAATTAGATCTCTGTACGATCGTTTCTCGATCAGCTCGACCCTGACTCGATCAATACCCGATCGCTGCCTTCTCGACCCCTACACGATATTTTTGACATGTAGGTAGGAAGCCGGACCAAAGCCGTTGAAGGGACATCGACCCCGATCGCCCCCGATTGCCCTTTCCGACCGAGATCAAGCCGACCAACCTTATGCTATCCGGGCTTGATCGAGTTGATCTTATTGGAAGTGGGAACCCACCTTTAACAATGAAGTTAATCCGCTTACTATAATTTCGGAAAACACTGTATATCAATCTCATGCCCATCTGTTGGGTTTACCTTGACTATCAAAACTAGTAAAATGTTTCGTAGTACAAAGAATATATTGGGTAAGATTTCAACTGATTTGCGAAGATTAACAATTAAATGTATTCTCAATGTTTGTTTGAAAAGATTTTATTTTCTGCATTTCATATTTTCTTTCAGAATAACAAAAATAACAAAGGCAGGTTCAATTAAACAAATACAATTCTGAAAATTATTGACATATTACATAGTAAGTCATATTTTGTATGTAAAGACAAATGAAACGTTAAATAACATACAAAATGTTTATATGGCCAATAATGACTTAATTCACAGTACAATATATAATATATACATATGATGCAGAGGGCCGCCGTTATAAGCCGGGCTTGAACAGACGGACAGCCAGAGTTAAATTACCATTTTTTTATTGTAGTACTTGAACACTAATACAGATGGGCCATGTTAAAGTGCGTGTAAATCCAGTTTTATACAATTACTTGGTAAACAGGAGTGGTGCCTGTGAGTGCGTGTGCAGGTGATGAAGCGCGAAAGTGTTGATGGTCAGCACTTCTAAGAAAATGATTGGATATGTTATAATATGGGCGAAGGGTCAAGCAGCAGAGTAAAAGAGAAGGAAAAGGGGGTGGACCAAATATTGCCTTGTTGTTGAGTATAAGAG
Source organism: Diadema setosum (assembly GCA_033980235.1). Lineage (NCBI taxonomy): Eukaryota > Metazoa > Echinodermata > Echinoidea > Diadematoida > Diadematidae > Diadema > Diadema setosum. The sequence continues at coordinate 21,056,949 of CM067064.1, forward strand.
GTACATGTTTAATGATTACTGTACCGTATGATATTGTGCCAAGAAATATTTCTTTGTATTTGCCTTAAAGGAATACAGGCGCGGTGGAGCACCCCAATTATCTCGCAGAAATCCATCGGCAGCCGAGCCTCATTTGCATAAAGTAAACAACATGTACTCGCGTAGTTGAGAAAAAGTAAACAACTTCTCAAGCTAATAACAATTTCAGGAAACCTATTTTCGGATTAAAATTGAGTTAGTTTGAATTTGAAAACATGTCCGAATATGCACATATAACATATTAAAGGATTTGTCAATGATAAAATGTGAAATTTTAGCGAAAACCTGGCGAGCAAAATTACCAAAAATATGCCTCGAAAATCATCCTAAAATTCACGAAGTGTGATTGCGAAACAAAAGCGCCATTCAAACAAAGTACACCGAAATTTATTTATCTGCTTGCATTTTAAATTTCATACCATGATATTCCCGGCCATGGTTGTGTCGGAAAAAAACAGAAGGTGATGTCAAAAAATGACACGAACGCAAAGCGTACAGGTCGGTCCCATGTATAATTAATCGCGTCACTGTGGCGTTGCATGTCACAGCACACACAACGCATTGGTGCATGTAGCGTGCGCGGCAGCAGCTCAGCAATCACCGCCGTGCGACACTCAGCAAAATTGACTGCGTCACATGCAAACCAACAATGAGCACGAAATCCTGAATCTCACGTACCACGCATGCCCAATATTACGGGAAAAGAAATGACGTCATTTTCAATTGTTTCGCCGACTACAATTGTCTATTCCAAACCCTGTAGAAACAAGTTGATTTCTCAAAAAGTACAGGTGGTACAAAGCGAAAACTTTCACCATATGTGGATTGAGGCCTGATGAACTTATGTTGCCAGTTTCGGACACATTGGAGCCCGGCCATAGTCCAGTCGGAAAAAAACAGAGAGCATGTTTTGCGAGAGGTGATTTTCAAAACGCTTTAATATCTCAAGTTCTAGTGCAGCAAATTTCATAATTTTTTCATCAAAAGGAAGGTTTTTAAAAACTTAGATAGTGTGGGAAGTTTGAGTTTACTAGCGGCACGCATAGCGGCACAAGAGAAGGTAAAGATTTGACTTTTTCATGCACACAGTTTCGGGCAGCCGTGGATGCCCGTTGGAAATTCAAATAGAACGGGGCGATAATGAGATGCAAATTGGGGTGCTCCACCGCGCCTGAATAGAGAGATGTGCACTGTTTTATGTGGAGAGGGAGTGAATTCCAAATATCAGGCCCGTTATGCCGAATTGATTTTTGAGCTAATAGGAGTTTAGGGTTATTCAAATGGAAATCATTACGATGGCGCGTGGGGTAAGCATGGACATCCCTGTTAAGGGAAAATGCGTTGTGGAAGAGTGGGAGTAGATTTTGCGTGTATTTGAACATAAATATTGCTGTTTGAAATTTGTGTATATCGTCAACTTTAAGAACTTTTAGTCTAAGGAATAATGGATCAGTATGTTCTAGATAATGTGAGTTGGTACATATTCTTATTGCCTTTTTCTGTAAAAGAAAAATAACATTTACTTTGGTTTTATTACAGTTTCCCCAGACAACATTACAATAATTAATGTACGGTAAGATTAATGCATTGTATAACATAATGAGTACTTTTTCCGTTACAAAATATTTTAATCTCCGAAGTATTCCAATGGCTTTGGATATTAATGTGGTTATATTGTCAATGTGGTTATTCCAATTTAAGTTGGAGTCAAGGGTTACCCCTAAGAACTTGGTTGATTTTTTTCCAATAATGGGCATACCATCAATAATAATGTTATTAGGCATTATCGGTTGCAAATGTGAAGTATTGAAGTTTATAAAACACGTTTTATCTATATTTAGTGATAATTTATTGCACTTGAACCATGTAGAAATTTTTGCAAGTTCAGAATTAAGTATATCAACTAGTGTATTTAAACAGTTGTGAGAGTAGAAGACACTGGTATCGTCCGCGAATAATACATAGGTGAGAAGGGTTGAGGAATTTATGATATCGTTGATATATATAAGAAAAAGTAGAGGTCCTAAAATGGATCCCTGTGGTACACCGCAAGTAATATATGACTTAAACGAGGTACTTGAATGAAATGCTACGTATTGCTGACGTTGGGATAAATAATCTCGGAACCAGGAAAGAACTATTCCTCTTATGCCATAATTATGTAGCTTTTTTAATAAAATTCCATGGTCTATTGTATCAAAGGCCTTGCTCAGGTCCATAAAAACTCCTATCACGTGCTGTTTGTTCGCAATAGAATCGATAATTTTGTCATAAGTTTGAATGATTGCAAAATCTGTAGAAAAACCTTTGCGAAAGCCAAATTGGTTAGGATTTAAAATGTGGTTATCAACCAGAAACTTATACAAACGTTCATGTGCAATCTTTTCAAGGATTTTGGAAATGACGGGCAATAATGAAATTGGACGATAATTCTTTATTTGGGACGCATCATCTTTTTTGTGAATAGGGATTACTTTCGCAATCTTTAAAGAATTTGGGAAGATCCCAGTAGATAATGATAAGTTACAAATATGTACTATGGGGGTTACTAAAAAATGTATTATTTGTTTTAGTAAATGCATACTTAATCCATCGTGGCCACAAGATCTACTCGACTTAAAAGATGGAACAATATTCAGTATTTCATTTTCATTCGTGGGAGTAAAGAATAAAGAATTATTATTACTTTCTGGAAGGTAATCTGTAAAATTTCCAGCGTTTGGAAGTATTGTTGAGGCGAGATTGGGGCCTATGTTGGTAAAGAACTTATTAAAACAATTTGCAATGATTTCAGGGTCGTTAATATCTTGGTCATTTTCGGAAATAACGGTCGGGAGTTCTTTCTTTTTATTCTTAATAAGGTCATTGATAGTTCGCCACAGTTTGGTTTTACTGTCCTTATTTGATTCTAGTATGTCTGAATAATATCGCTTTCGAGATGCCCGGATTAATGTGGTTAATGTATTTCGATATGTTCTGTATTTTGCTTTGTTCTGTGGTGTTGGTTTACGTAAGAACATTTTATATAAGCGATTACGGGTGAGTATAGAACGCATTAGCCCTTTGGTAATCCATGGTTGTTTTGTTTTTGCGCGATTGTTCTTATTAGTTTGTTTGTAGGATCATTCACTATTTCGGGAAGCAATTTGATTCATTAATATCTGAATTTTGTTTGCGTAGTATTCATAACCTGCTTAAAAAAAACCGGGAACTTGCATCACAGTATGTATATTTTGTGCAATATTAAACTGATATGACACCAAAGAGGTTCTATATGTAATAGAGCGCGCGCTCGCATATAGAAGCAGGGCGAATTGAACGACCCGCCGCCATTAGCAAAGAGGTCGACTCCCAGAAGCCTGAACCCGGAAGTGCCTATAGTAATACACGTAAAGTACAGCTTCGAAGATGGGGTTGGGCTGGAAAAATCATTCTAACTTTAAGGAAAATCAATATTTGTCCATATGCCTCCGGATTTTATAAGAGAGATACATTCTCAACACAGTATACATGTTTTGATGAAAAATGGACTTGCTCTAATGTGTCAAATATGTGCCTTAACATGAAGCCAAAATTGCCAAACAGGCATTCATGCATTCATACTACATATAAAGATTGCAAAAAGGTACAATGTCTACTCTTTGGTATGGGAGTACTGATTTCACTTAATATATGTCACTTAGAAACATTAGACACACATACAACACATACAACACACACTCGCACACACACGCACACACACGTACACACCAAACCACTTTTTTTTTCAAATTCCAACACACACACACGCACACACACGTACACACCAAACCACTTTTTTTTTCAAATTCCAACACACACACACACGCACACACACAACACACACACTCACAAACACTTTTTTTTTTGTTTTTCAATTTCAACACCCACAAACACACACACACACACAATGCGTATGTGTGCGTTTGTTGTGTGTGTGTGTTTGTTGTTGGTGTGAGTGTGTTTGTTGTGAGTGTGTGTGTGTTTGTTGTGGGTGTGTGTGGGAGTGTGTGTTGTATGTGTTGTATGTGTGTCTGATGTTTCTAAGTGACATATTTGGAAGACGAAGACACATACAAAAAGGACATTTCTTTGACTTATCTGAACAAGACAGTCACGAACGTAGCAAATATAAAGCGATGGGAAGTTGTATACATGTACTAGGTGTTACAAAAAACATTCCCACTTTTGATCCTTAAAGGTATTAGCCCACATTTGTAAACCTGCAGCAATTGGTCTCAAAGATTACGCATAGCATGGAGTTTGGGAATGATTGCAGTAACACCTGTGCAAAATTTCGTTCCAATTAGTCCATTACTTTCATGAAAATAAATGAAAATGCACCGTAATCCGTATGCATGCGTATAACGCTCGCTAGCTCCGGTCCACGTACGTGTTACATGTACAATGTACGTAGCTATAGCCCGCACTCGTAATTCGATTTTGGGTCGGGTTGACCCGGTTTGAAAATTGATTTTAAAACGATGATTTTCTCTCTTTTATCGAATGGTATAGACAAAGAGCGACAGGTGAGGTATGTGACTGTTATAACTTGTACTTGAAGTCATATTGGACCTGTTTTATGCAGTTTTGATTTCCGTGGGTTTGCAAATGTGGGCTAGTACCTTTAATAGTTCAAAAATCATTTATCAGATAACACTGACATTGATATGAGAAATAGCTGAATAGTGTACAATTTTGGTGGAGGCAATTTTAAAATGACAGCATAATTCAGCTTCATTAAATTAAACATTGATTTTTCAGTAAGGTTTCAGATTTTGCTCTATTTTCAACCCTCTGTACACAACTCTAATTTTGCACAGAAGTTAGTTGATGTGTATGAGAGTGTGTAGTTGACACCCAAACTATGGTCCTGGACAATGAACAGGATTTGAATGCTCCATTATTTATTCATGAGGAACTCCACTATCACAGCTAGTCTTTATTCATTCTGAAATGTGGTGTATGCAAGCACATGGAAACATGTGCTTACTTTTTTTCATGTACATGCATTTCACCCTTTGCAGGAATTCAGACTAGCAGTGCCCAGGGCAATGCATCATGAATAATTCATAAAGCATTCATTGGAGCAGAGCTCTGAACAGGTGGTATCCAGGTCCATTGTTCAGGGTCATTGCACTCTCACGTACACATCATTAGTTCCTGTGTAAAGTTCAGGTTTTGTACAGAGGGTTCAAATTTGACCAAAATATGGAACCTAATTTATGAATTAATCATGGATTTCATGAAACTGGTACAGGTTTTCATATTCAAATCACCTCCACCTAAATTGTACACTATACAGCTATTATTCATACAAATAAAAGTTTTATCTGATATACAATGGTTTTTGAGCAATTAAGTATCAAAAGTGGGAAATGTTTTTTGTAACACTTAGTATTATTACTTTGTAACAACACACCTTCACGGCCCCGCATGGCACGCATTACAAGATGAGTCGACGTTCAAAATCATGTCATCACAGCATACATCTCACCAGCCTTCTCCACTTCATCGTAAGAGGGAGGCAATGGGACGTGATCGTCAGTTACTTGATTACCAAGATTCGTTGATCGGGCATCCCAGGCTGTAGGCTCCAGGCGCCTCCACGCACCTCCACTCATCTCAATTTCCGCTTGTGGTGAGCTTGGCATCCTTTGGACGGGATTCACCGAGGCATTTGTACCGCCGTTTCCTTCCATGGGCGGGAGTTGCTTTTGGGTTGAGAAATCTCTGCCCTGACGACGGTGGTCATTAAATGTGCCCACAATGTGAAAGGAGCGTCCTCCATATCCGTATACTACTACACGTCCATCCGTTATTGCTCGCTTCAAATAACGTAGCCAACCTATGCCGCATATGAGAAGGCCAATACCCAAGATCAGAACTCCAATTCCGAAGTAAGTAAGGACTTTGCTTCCAAGTGTAGAACCAAATACAATGAAGAAAATGCTAGCAAAGAAGAAAAAGCAAGATACAAAGATGAGTAAGATGGAACAGCACCTCCACTCAAAACAAAGTCTCAGACGATCACTCTGATTGGGTGGTCTATCAGGTGCACCTGTGGCCCCATTTGTGTATGTGTCTGTTGTGTTAGCCATTATTCTGAAGGATAAATGGCTATGCACAAATCAATGTAGGTCTACGCCGAATGTCGAAACGTCGAACGTGGAAATTCCTGAAAGCGGCTGCCGGTGGCATGTTGGTGTAGTGGTGTATCATACATCACCTGACAGAACGCGCGTTCTCCCATGGAAACTCTTTTCTGCAAAGATTGCAAAGAAATACATTTGAAAACCATTATATTGTCAGGATAAATCTATACTATTGTTAAGGCTTCGGACAAAGGGAACAAAGTTGAGGGATATTTGAAAGACAGCATGACCTATTCAATTGGATGACAAAAAAATAAATAAATCGGTAAACAATAAGCATAGATTAAGTGTTAACAATTATGTTGAGGCTGCATGATTTTATTTTTGAGTCGGTTTGGAGAAAAAATCAAAACGCTCGTATTTCTATTGGTTCTATTTGATTAACATTAAGGGAAACTCTGGTAGTGATTTTCGGTCCAAATGCATCAAATTCTTCTGGAGTGAGAATTTCGCTCGGTTATGCTCATTCTAGCTAATTTTCAGTGTTCTTAGATTGGACCAGCACGGGTAGAAAGATAGGGTGGCAACATCACCATGAAGTGAGAGCACATTTTTTATTGGAGACATTGAACGGAATGGAGAACTTGAATGTAACCAAGGTGAATTGGTGGCTGTCGCTCTCCCAAAGAAAAGCCACTTGTTGGAGTAAATGTGCCCTTGAGCGACGAGAAACTTGTACATGCAGTCTGCACCTCCCCGCTACCGCTCCTCCTCAACACCAACTATGCTGCCGCAAAGAAGTGATATGAGAGACGGAGTGTGAAAGGCCAGAACTGTCAAATGGGGCGCAATCTCCAGTTACCGAACCCTGCTGCAGGAGACAGCACGATCAGTTAAGGACAGGTAGAGTACCATTGAACCGGGGCGGCGATGATGACCAAGATGAAAACGAGTACAAGGGCGATGACGGCTACACTGACGGTGACAGTGGCCACCAGCAGGGCCTATACTTCTTTGTTCCCAAGTTATGCATTTTTGAGGTTTTTCTGTGGCCATCGCTGGATTAGACGGCTGCTACACTTTGTGACATTTGATTTCTATCATATTTAAATTCAATCTTTTATGAAAGCAGACTTTCCCTTGATTTGCTACTAACAAACGTTGAGGGAGATAATTTCCCCTTGCATTTAAAAAAAAAAAAGGTAAATCATGTGTATTTTTCTTTATCCTGGAGAGGGAAACTGTTTTTTTTTCTTCATATTTAGGTGATCCGAGTATCCTCTCGGATCACCTTCTGTTTTTGTACGGATTCTTTCTTCTTCTTCTTCTTCTTTTTCTTCTTATTTCTCCCCAAAAGTTGTGCATCGATTAGCTCAGAAAGTCCTCTTCCTATCCATTTCAAACTTATACCATCGTCTCCCAAAGACGGCAATCGAACTAAAATCAAAGTGATCAGTCGACCGTGACGTCACTATGACGTCATTATATGAAAACACATTCTCAATCATATCTCATCAATGGAATGAAATTTTTCAATGAAATTTACGTTACATATATTTCAAGTCAAGCGCATTCTACTCATAATCTCAAAATTCATCTATACCTTAAAACGTGCGCGTACGCGCGCGTTGAAATATTTGTACGCTCAAATCGAGCTCAAATTTTTTTTGCACACGTTTCAGACCATTTAGAGCATTTTTTGAAAAAATGAAAAAAATTTACGGACGCGTACGCGCGCGCACATATACGCACGCACAGCTCATATGCAATAGAAATTTCCCGTTTTTTCACACTTATCGCCTGCCTGAAATGTCAGGGAATACGTCTACCAAGTTTCAAATCAATCCGACTCAATATGACGTCATACGGGCCCGCCAAAGTTGAAATTCCGCGCGCGTCAATGGCGATATACAGTGCAACAATGCCAAAAAACCGCCAATTTTAAATCCGATTTTACTCGTCAGGATGAAGGGTGACCTCCCATTTTCTTTACATATTCTGAAAGCTGATGAGTTGGACATGTCATTTCATGGGTTGACGATGCTGGAAAAATGATTAAAAGATATCAAATTTCTTAATAAAGTAAAAAAAGTAAATTTTCAAAATGACGTCATCAAATTTCAAGTTCACTCGAGCGTATCTCACTTATCCTTTGCCAATTTACACCCAGATTTCAGTATGTTGTAGCTTATTAAATGATCTTTCATTAATATTATAACAACATTTTGATTGGATGACGGCATCACCTCGTAAAAATGGATTAAAAGTAATATTGTCAAATTTGACCAGTTTACGTTTAGTTTAGTTTTTCTGGCAGTGAAAATTGACATGACTCTCTTTTTCGAGTACTAGCTCACTTATGCTTCGGTGAATTTCTCCCAGATTTTAGTATGTTGTAGCTGAGAGTTTGGGCTATCGTAAATGTGCCCTCCATTTTTTCATACGACGTCGGCATCACGTTGAAAAACTTGGTTGAAAATGGCACGAGGCTTCGATGCAGCGTCATTTTGCTTAATACACAGGGCCTATGGAGAATGAAATAGGTCAATAGGTCCCTGGTTCGAGGCTCACCCCTGCCAATATTTTTTTTTATTTTTTTAAACACTTTTTTCTTCTTTTTCTTTAGTTAATCTTAATTTCCCTTTCTTTACTTTATCTTTTTCTGATTTTGTTTTATGCTTCTCCTTCAAATTTCTATAAAATAACAATTTTTCTTTATTTTTCTTTCTTTCTACTACTTTCTGTGCAATAGATGAACAACAACAATGGCTACCAATCCCATATTTTGCACATGTGTAGTACATGTCACGTACATTATTTCATAAAATAACAACTACTTGATCGGACACCATCTTGGGTATGTAAATTAGGGTCAAAGGTCATAAATGTTTCATCCTGTATCTTGGTGAATACATGTCCTATCTTTCCCATATTTTGCACACGCAAAGACCATGTTACAAGAATCATTTCATAAAATAATTACTTTTTGCTTAGACGCCATCTTGGGTGTGCAAAGTGAGGTCAAAGGTCAAATATACTTCATTCTGTATTTCCGTTAGTGTATACGGAATTCGGTACCAAAGATGGCAGGTCTCACTCCCTTTTCTAAATGAGAATTCAAACATCACAAGGCCAATGTCCCGTCAACACAGATGAAACCTGTATGGTCATGAATATTTGGATCAGGACTCAAATCATTGATTTTCGAAGAGATCGGATCACCTAATTTGTCAGTCTTGACAAATTCCGAGTCTAGTTTCTTTATGTCGTTATCCTGGAGTGACGTCACAAAATAGTCTTATCCTCTCTTTATGGCGATAGGCCCTTTGGCTCAGATAGTAACGCGTCTGTCTCCATATCCAAGGGTACCGGGTTCTATTCTGAGCAATGTGTGTAAGCATGGACCCTAGGGTCAATGGTGTAAGCATACCGTCCCCTCAAATAAGTGGCAAAACACTCTGTCCCTTGGGCAGGAAATTAAATGAAGGTCTCGTGTGTGAGATAGGCTCGACTCACTCACGTAAAATATCCCTCTTCATTCATTCATTGCAAAGAGAAAGGCCCAGTAAGGTGTTAACCCGGTGAAGTGATCCCCCTGGTACACCATCGCAAGAAAACGGGTGAATGATGCCGACCCCTCTTGGTTCGCCCCAGGTGTCAATCAATAGTCAGCAAACCGTACCAACCAGGCACATCATGCCATATAATAATACTTGAATAAAAATACGATCCGATCATGAGAAGGCAATAATGTTTGTGGCATGTTACAGACCATCAATTAAGATTTCTTAATTTGACCTGTATGAACAGTTCCTATTAAAAAAAAAGAGAGAAAAAAATCCTCTCATCCTCATGTTTTCACGAAAGACTTAAACTGTAACCTATCAAAAACGCCACCAGCAATACAAACTACATTTTTAACTAATTCATGATTTGTTCTTCCAATCGCGAGATCAATGTCAGAGTACCCCACCTGAAACACACGAAATTCACTGACAGTAACTGATCCTATTCTAACAAATACTTTTAAAGTGCTGCCTGAACTTTATTCCAAGCATTATAAGTCATTTTCATTCTGCTGATACCGTTGTTCTCCCAAAACCCAAGTACTCCATAGTAAATATTGTCGTAATAGAGGATCGCGTTCACATAACAATATCAGATTTTTTTTTTGAATAGTAGATTTCCCCTTTAACTCAATTTTCTTGGGTGTTTTCTCTATTTTTATATTCAGATGGTTGTATTGGTCTAATGTAAGGATTATCTTTTCATTTTGCACGTCGATAATGAATTGTTACGGATGAAGCTTACTTCATGCTTGTTATAAATCTTTATGCCAATGTTATACAGATCTTCTTTTTTTTTCTGGACTGTTTTTTTTTTTCTCTCAGCAGAACAGCCCCGCCATGAGGGCGGGGTTGAGTAGAGCCATCCAGCCGCATTTCCATGTACTTTTGTGTTAATTTCTTTGTATCATTCAATGTTATAATATTTAAGGTAAATTTTCATTTTGAAATAAAACCAATCAATAAATGAAATCAGCCCAAATGGCTAAAGGTTATGAATTTTTCCAGATTTTATTATATCATCTTTGGTTTCAAAAGTTGCCTGGGGCTCGTACCCCTTCCGAAATGGAAAACTACACTCACATGATTTTATTTTACTTGTTCCAAAGTTTTACCCGTTAATGACACCTTTTCGCCTGGAGTGCGTAAAGAGCCGCCCAGTTTACTTTTCATGTTTGATAAACAAGTCCAAAGTATACCATGAAATAGAATGGAACATAGATTTACACAACAACACAGTATCTGGAATGAACTTCCTTGCCCTTTTTATTGTTTGGTGCCGTAAAAATTTGATTAGGCCTACAGATATGAAATTGTCTATTCTGTGAACTTCTTTACGAAAGGAGTGCAGTGTAAAATAATAAAATCCAAATATGTTGGTGGATTGAATAAATTCAACATCATTAGTGGAAATATTACACATGAGTTAAGTTTGAGGGGAAAAAACTGACAATTATTGTAACTATACCTGTTAACTCTTAAAAAGAATTATGAGTTCTTAAGGGAATGGTTCAATTCATGTTTGTATAATTTTGTGGTTGAGATGGGGGTTTCAAGTTTCCAACTTTTTTTTTTTTACTTGAAAGTAAGGAGGCTCTCACGAAATGTGAAAAAAGGATACAATTTAAGAATATTCAAATTTATTCGATGAAAATTGGTTTTAAAATGGCTGAGATATCTAAAAAAAAAAAAAGTAAGAAGGCTCTCACGAAATGTGAAAAAAGGATACAATTTAAGAATATTCAAATTTATTCGATGAAAATTGGTTTTAAAATGGCTGAGATATCTAAAAAAAAAAAAAAAAAAGAGGTCCTAATAAAGGATGGCATCCACCTTTTACAACTATCACTGACATTGGTTATTGTTTCATGTCTCAGCTATTTCAGAACCGATTTCCATCAAATAAACTTTGAATTCCCCTAAGAATTTATGTTCTTTGATATTTCATAAATGGTTTCTATAGGTATCTCACAAAAAGTTAAAATCTGAATGTCAACCAAAACTTTACCATCTCTTCAAAGTTTTAGTCCTATCACCGCTAGACGAGAAGACTACAATAGTTCTTAAAGACCGTGAAGGACAACCAAATTACAACGAAATAAATAGATTTCAACATATTTTTATCTTTTCTGATGAAAGAGCACTTGAATACCTCCTTCAGGAAGCAGGGGGAACAATACTACATTTAACATGCGTGTTATGTCAGTAACAATTGGATAGATAATATATAATTTCATTAAACAAAGCAACTACATTTATGCATTCTCTTTAGATTTTTCTTATATCGAGGTCCTTCACTGACGTAGTCATGTTATCAAGCAGTGACGGCACCGGACCTGTTGTTTAAAATTTTTGAACGGTTTATCTGATTTCCCAAACTTACACTAGTGTGTTCTACTTATTTATTCCCCCTGTGCATTGGGCTTACCGTGCAGAATCGCAGGATTTCCGCTTTTGATGGATATCACGGCGATACACTCTGTACCATCTCGTGCCTGCATCCAGAAAGTTGGCCGGCGTTATCGGATGGAAAACGTTGGATGATAAGCACATCTGTGATTGGTCTAGTGAGTTAGACCGATTGTTTTTACCAAGTCTCCATTAAAGCAGACACAGTTTTATCTGGGAAGCGAGTATCATAGTGCTTAGTTGTCCATTTTGCGAAATGTTAGCAGCATCGTAAATGGTGAACTAACACCAAGGCAATATTACGACTGTTTTAAAGCATATCGCTAACACGTATAGGCTGGGTTCATCGAAAACGCCTTGTGAAGAGTAAACATGATCTGCAATCCCATGGGTAACATTGCCTACGCTACGTCATCGCGACCTCGATGATCGGCAATAAAATGATAATTCATACAGCTGTCTCATCGGGAAAAAAAAATATATATTATATTCTACACAGATCAACGAAACCTAAGCAAAACTTACTGAATTACTTGGTTGCTTGTCTGCTTGTAAAGCAAAATGATACTCAATTATTGCACGCTTTACAAAGCGTACATTACTTTTTTTTTTAATTGAGCGGAATGGGAAACTAGCTTCCCCCATCAATATTATATATATATATATATATATATATATATATATATATACATACATACATACATAGAAAAAATGACAAAATAGGGTGGTATAATGCATTTCAGTCCAACAGTGTTATATATTCAAACCAAATTTTCGACGAATACATACGTCTTCCTCAGGGTCGACAATGACAATTATGAGATAATTGTCATTGTCATTGTCATTGTCAATGTCAACATGAAAATCAGTGATCCTAAAGTTCATAAATGGACTAAAAGTAAAGGAAGTAACATTGCTACTTTATACGTCACGGTTGAATGATTGCCAGCATCCTTCCCCCTCCACCCCCCCCCCCACAAATTTCAACTCTTACATGTCTCAATTTTTTTTTAAAGTGAAAAACACGCCCTTTGAGGACCCGCCCCTCTCCTTCGCCCCGGCCCATATGCTAGAGAAACAAGACTGGCACGAAAATAGGGCGGTATGAGACAATATGACAAGAGGCAACAACAGAAGAAATACAATACAATACAATACAATTGGATCATATCGCTCTCGCTCTTACACAGTCAATGACTGGAATAGATAAATACAACGGAGACAGCGAACTGCCAAACCATTTCAAGAAGTTTGTTGTGCAGCATAAAGAGCGAAAGGATGAAAGGGGAGTTGTGGTAATGACTTGAAGATATAGACAAAGTTGTAATAACTGCGCTCGTGAATATTACAGAAGCACTGAAATAAGGGAGAGTTATCATAGTGATGGATTTTGAAGGTGACAGATACCTGATCTAGAGGTTTAGTCGATTTAGTGGCAAAATAGATTTTTAAAAAGAGTTCAATACGGAGCAATACCGATATCGTTTAAAAAACTAGAGCCAGTATTATATGTGTATATATACACATATATGTATATATTATATATATCATATGTGCTCTCAGTTAAAAGCGTTCGTAATAGATTGAAGTAAAATTCATTAGAACTCCGACTGAGATATTAAAAACACTCTCTCTTTCTGGCGGGGGATACAACAAAAATAGAGACGGACTTTTATTATTGCTATACTTACGAACAAATTTTCTTAAAATGATTGAATATAAATCCTTCAATTTTAACAGTGCAACAAAAGTTACACAAAAACAAAAACAAAAACACAGTCACATTTGTTTGTAATTGTTTTGGGTTAACACAAATGACACGGAAAGCTTTCTTTTTGCAACAATAAAACTTTATTCAGTAGAGTCTTGAGAGAGTTGCTCCACGCTAAACATTCCATAATTAAAATAATGCGATACGAGGGGGCAAGTACAGTATAAGCAATGCTGTGAAATATAATAATAATAATAATTCACAACATTTATATAGCGCGTTATTACATAAAATGTCTCTAAGCGCTATGGGAAAAAGAAAACAATAGAAAGGGAAGAAGAGGAAAGAAGAGAGAGAAAGAAGAAGAAGGTACAGTTTCAGACACGGTATAAGACATGAGACACAGTCATAATACTGCTCAATAAACAAATACGTTTTTAACATGGATTTAAATTTGTCTACTGAGTCTTTTTGTTTCAAGCATTCAGGTAAACTGTTCCAGAGTTGAGGTGATGCTGACTGAAAAGCTCTAGAACCATAAGATTGTGTATTGACAGGAGGAGGTATTAAAAGTGATTTGTTGTTAGACCGCAAGTTCAATATCAGTCTATTAACTACGCCTATGTTACACGAACAGTTCTGCAAATGAAACAAACATATACTGAGTAATCTCCTTAAGAGTTTATGGTCTATACAGTATACATTAATTCCAAGGATATTAAAAATATGACACAATTAATTTCTAAACGGGGAAACAGCCAAAATTATATCCGCACTCAAGGTATCAAACTGCATTGCTAAAAAAAAAAGAAATGAAAAGGAAATAAAGATTAAATAAAAACTTGTTTGCTCTGATCAATTCAGTCACCAATCGACCAATAGATGCTTGATCGTTATTAAACATGTTAAAAACGAGCATTTCCCGACTTCTTCTCGACCTTTTGCGACTCACATCCGACCATTCACGACTTTTCCACGACGGGCACTTTACACCGACTTCGATTGGGTATTGATCGAGTCGAGGTCGAGCTGATGGGGAAAAGATCGTATAGAGATCTAGTTTGGTCGCAACGGACTTTTTCCAACAGATCAGTTCCCGATCATCCCGATCTATACTCGATTACGGCACGACTGGTTGGCGATCTACTTGATCCAATTGATGATGCAATGTATACATTCATGTCTGAATTTATAACCTGCTTGAAAAATTTGAGAACTTGCATCACAGTATTCATATTTTGTGCAAAATTAAACTGATATGATACTCGATGGCAAGTATTTTAAAATGCTCTTGCTTGGCAAAAAGTATGCATTCAATGTTATGTGTTGTTTGCATTTTTTTTTGTTTCATGAACGTGTACTTTGACGTGGAATACAACTCCCCCCCCCCCACACACACACACACCTATTTGTGAAGACGAAGACATATACAAAAGAAACTTTCTTTGGGCTATCAAAACAAGACAGTTATCAACGTAGCACATAAAAAGCGATGGGAAATTGTACAATTACTTTGTAAAATAATACACCTTTACGGCTCCGCATGGCATACTTTACCAAATGAGTCGACATTTTAAATCATAATTCATTATCACATCATACATCTCACCAGCCTTCTGCACTTCCTCGTAAGAAGGAGGCGGTGGGACGTGATCCTCTGTTACTCGCTCTGCTTGTGGTGAACTCGGCATCGTTTGGACGGTTGTGCCTTCGCTTCCTTCAGTGGCAGGGGTTACTGTACGTCGGAGAGAAATCTGTGCTGGCAACCGCGGTCAGTTGTGGGCACAACTAATGGAAACGGGGCGTCTTCTACGTCTGGTAACCACCACGCGTCCATCCTTTCTTCTCATATAACGTATATTATCGGCCCGTTGCCCAGATTGCTGTATGCCGGATGTGTGTCCAGACTGAGACTGATTCGCAGGGTAAGCACTTCTACTCCGCTTGTGGTGAGCTCGGGGTACTTTGGAAGGGATTCCCCTTTGTGCCGCCGTTTTCTTCCTTGGGCGGGAGTGGCTTTTCGGTGGAAAATCTGCGTTTACGCCGCTATAGTCATTTTGATATATGCGCACAGTGTCAAAGAAGTGTGCTTCACTTCCGTATACTTCCACACGTCCATCCGCTATTGCTCGCTTCAAATAACGTATCCAACCCTTGGCGCATACGAGAAGGACAATTCCCAAGATCAGAGTGCGAATTCCTAAGTTAGTCAAGATAATGCTTCCAATCGCTATCGAATCTATTACAACGAAGAAAACGCCAGCAAAGATTAGCATGCTTGAAAAAAAATAGAGTAAGATGGCCAAGGACTTGCACTTAAAACAAACAGGACAAAGTGCCTCACACCAACTTTCCCTATGAGGTCTATTAGGTGCACCCGTGTCCAAAGTTATGCATGTGTCTGTTGTGTTAGCCATTATTGTGAAGATAAATGCCTCTGCACAAATCAGTGTACAAGTACATCCAATGTCGAAACGTCCTGAAAGCGGCTGCCCGTGGCGTCTTGGTGTAGTGGTGTATCATACATCACCTGACAGAACGCGCGTTCTTCCTTGGAAACTCTTTTCTGCAAAGAGTGCAAATAAATATATTAACAACAATTATTTTGTACCGATAAAACTTATACTATAGATAAGGCAAAGGGAAAAGAATTTAAGGATATTTCAAAAACAGCGTGAGATATATTTAATGGGGAGACAAAATCTGTAAAGAATGGGAGGCCCAAAGAGCTTATGTTTAGGAAAAATGAGGTGTCTTAATGATAATGTTTTGACTGCAGAATTTTCTTTTGGAATCGGTTTGGAGAACAAACT